>KV011166.1:6503-92722 GCA_001598015.1 Dorcoceras hygrometricum | reverse complement strand
TAGTTTAAGAAATGAGAAGTATCGATTTTTGGTGAAGTCAATGCTGGTCAAAGTTACTGTAGCTCGTGCTGGTGAATTTTGAATCAGCAGCGATATCGTCAGCGTGACGCAATGAGATCTGCTGGTTTAGCGTCGCGTTTGAGGTTGCTGCTGGTAGATGTTGCATGTCGCGTGAGATTGAGCGAGGAAGCGACACGTGTTAGTCAACATTTTGGAGTGTTGACTATTGAATTCAGCAGTTGCGCTTGTGTGAAGCGATCAGCAGATGGTTTGAGAACTAGTCGCGAGAGCTGTTGATAGATATGATGACGTAGGCGTGATGTATTCCTTGCTGCTGGTAGTGATTTGCGTTGTGTTGGTTGCTGCTGATCAGCAGGCGCGCTTATGCAAGAGCGTTGAGAAGCGGCGTCGTTTGATTAAGTGGAAATGCTGCGTTTTGAGCTTTTCGTTTGAGAGATCAGCTGTTGGTAGCAATGTTTGCGTCAGCAAAGTGACGTCGTTTGGATTAGTGAATGCGTCGTCGTTTTGAATGATTTCTTGCGACCAGCAGATAGATTAGTTTGAGAGAGAGAGCTGTTATCAGCTCTTGGTTGTTTTGCTTGCGAGAGCTGTTGTCAGCTGGTGTTTGCTACGTCGTCGTTTTGATAAGTGGGAACGGTGTTGTTTTGTAGCTTTTTCGTGCGATTGTTATTTAGTCGTGCTGCTGATTTTACGAAGAGAAAAGAAAAGATTGCTGTTGATAGACTTCTGCTGAACACTTCGATGGATCTTAGTGAATCAGCAGGCGAGGATTGAAGAGGTATTTATAGTAGTGTTGATCGACACTTAGATTTATTTTGAGCCAGATATATCTTATCTCTTCTTCTCCAAACCCTCGTCGAGTTACTATTCATCGTGATTTTCTACCGCCGATTTCACTAGCATCCAGCCTTTATTTTTGACAATCTTAGTGGCGCTGGATTCCCCTTGCTTAGCTCTTTCGTTTGCTACCCATTTGAGACATTGCATTTAGCGCTGGGTTGGAAACGCGAAGCTGCCGGAGTTCGAAGCTTTTGAGAGCAGTCTGTGCTTGCGTTCTTCTGCTAGCGTGAGCTTTTGGGTGAGCAATTCTTGTGGTTTGAGCTCGGTTTTTAGTAGTTAATGCCTGCGTAGAAGTGTAAGATTGAAGTATGCTTCTGGCCGTAGGATTAGCGTGTTGTGTAGTTGAATTGAGCTAAGATATTAGCTATGTTGTAACAGATTTCAGCTTCCAGGAAGTGTCCTGCCGCGTGATTTGAGCCAGGAGGAATCTGTTAGGTAATTCGAAGGAGGAAAGGTACGATTGAGAGGCTCCTTAGCAGTTGAGCTTGAACATGTCTATCTTTTCAGTGTTGTGATTTGCTGTTATGTGGCTTACGTGATTGTAGATGATGGAATTGAATGAATTCTGTTCTGTTTCACGTATTGTAAACTGTATGCATTGAGCATTGAAATTGAACGACATTCATTGCATACATCTTGAGCCTGAATTGATAAATTGATTTGATTACCTGATTGGGTGCCACGTTGTGACTGGCCGACTGTTGAGTCGTGTCCGAGAAGTCCAACGCTATCGTCGGAGCAGTGACTACCGGATGCGAGTGTCTACCGCCGAGCTGTGATGGGCTGACGGGCCCCGATGAGCACGGACCGATGATTTCCACCGACTGATTGGCTGCGTGTGGTATAGAGGCTTGAATTGAGTTGCCAGTTGATAGACTGGTCTAGCTATCCGATTTCTTGATAGCCCTCATGCATTCATAGCATTGATTTATAGCATGTTGCATGTTTATCTGCTTTGATAGCTCTTCGTACTGAGGCTTGACCTCGTACTTGTTTCCTGCTTTTGTTTTGTTTGGGTCTGTGTTGCCCAATTGCAGGTGCTCTAGGTAATCAAGCTGGACCGAGTGGAAGTTCAGCTGGTCGATCCCCGCGTCCCTGAGTCCCAGTCTATATATGATATGTATTGAACCGGGGGATGCCCCGTGTTATCATGTATTGGGGATTTATATTTGGATATTGAATCAACTCGTATTTTATTATCGCTATTTTGAATGTATGATTTGAAGTTCAGGCCCATTGTTATCATGTATTGGGGATTTATTTTTGATTGATACTTGTTGTGTTGGAGTTTGAGTCAACTCGTATTTTATTATCGCTATTTTGAATGTATGATTTGAAGTTCAGGCCTATTGTATTTCAAAAATTTTTAAGCCCTGTTTTAAGCTTCCGTGATTATGCCCCATTTGCAGGAGCTTTAGGTAATCAAGCTGGACCGAGTGGAAGTTCAGCTGGTCGATCCCCGCGTCCCTGAGTCCCAGTCTATATATGATATGTATTGAACCGGGGGATGCCCCGTGTTATCATGTATTGGGGATTTATTTTGGTTGATATACTTGTTGTGTTGGAAATTGAATCAACTCGTATTTTATTATCGCTATTTTGAATGTATGATTTGAAGTTCAGGCCCATAGTATTTTGAAAAATTTTTAAGCCCTGATTTTAAGCTTCCGTGTTTATGCGCTTATTATGTGTTAATTGTTAGTTATTAGCACGGGGCCTGACATATAGGATCTTCTCAAATATTTCCCAAACTTCTTGACGAAGAGGGACATGACGTCATCGCTGAGTTGATCAGCTGTCTTGCTTGTGCTTGGAGAGCACTGTTCAGTAGTTGTAGCAGCTAATGCTTTTGTCGGCTGGGATGTCGAGGGTCCAGCTTCTGCTCTTGTTTCCACGAACTCATAGGCTTTTAGGTTGGCAAAAAAGTCGTGCAGCTCCAGTTTGTTCAAATATTTGGATTCCCTCATTGCCATAGTCTTCACGTCCCACTCCATGGGTAATGCTCTCATGACCTTCAACGCCATCTCTTGGTTACTGTACTCTTTTCCAAGACTTGTCAACTCAATCACCACCGCGCTGAACCTTTCATCAAACTCCGTCATTGTTTCACCATCCTTCATCATTATTGACTCGTATTTCTGCTGAGCCACCGTCAGCTTGTTCTCCTTCGTTTCGTCACTTCCTTCACATATTTGAGTTAGCTTTTCCCAAATATCTTTAGCTGTGGCGCAGGTTTTGATTTTGCTGAACATGTTTTTGTCCTTGTCCAGCATCTTGTATAGATGTCCCTGGCCACATTGTCCAGAATGGCTTTCTTCTTGTCTTCACTAGTGTACTTGTCAGGCCTCGTGCTCATATCAGAGATAAAACATACAAACACACGCGGAAGCTATTAAAAAGCGGGTAAAATTTTCGTTTTTGGCCTGACGGTTTAAAACATTATAATTTAAAATATAGCGATACTCAAAATATATCCCAGTTTATAAAAACAACTCACAATATAGCATAACAACAGCAACAATAACATGTATCAGGCTCCAACAACAATATACAATAACGAAGCACAGGGAATCCCCCTGGCTAACTATACAGGCTCCAACAACAATATACAATAACGAAGCACAGGGAATACCCCCTGGCTAACTATACTGATACATATAAATATGCTATACGCAACTGGGATACTCTAACCACATCCTGGGGCACCACCAGCTGGTTTAAAACCACGACCAGCTGTAAAAACCTGGATTCCCTGAAAATAACACAAACAAGGAAAACAACCAAGCCCAAGAGGGACATGGGGTCAAACCCAAGTACGGAGAGCAAATGAAATACCTAAAAGGAATGCATAAGATAAGATGCAGATGCTATGCATGAGACACCGGATAACAACTGAAGGCTACAACCAACAAGGGAGCCAAGGAACTCAAACATACCTCCAAGAGATCAGCAAAGAATTAGTGGCCACGTGGTGAGTTCAAAGTGTGGTAATGATCCACTCGCCTTGACACTCCACCCAAATACCAGATGCATCAAACAACTCAACCTGCCGTTGCCTCGCCCATGAACTGTGGTAGTTAACCACTCGGCGCATGGTGGCTAACAAATCCCAGCAGGGAGATGAGAGTGCGATATTGCCGCTCGTCCTCGTATCCTGGTAAGAAACAACAACAATATACAAGAATACGAAGCAATGGCTACAACAGAATATGAATGCAATATGGGTAATTGCATTCATATTCTGTGAATATGAACTAGCAGCAACTTCGCGATACTCAACTAACCGATCACAGCTTCCCAAAGTGGTATGGAATGATAGAGCTTCGCAAGAGGAGTCCAACGCTACCTCGAACGTATCAAACAATGGCCGGCAAAGACGGGAATTCACCGGAAAAGCTCACGGTGAACAGTACTAGGGTTCGAGAAACAGAGGTCGACAACCAAGATAATATTTCGCTAAATATGGGATCTGGTGCTTGAAATCGAAGACCAAGTCTCCCTTAAATACACACGAGAAAACTGATATAAAATCCACCGACACTAACAGATATCGCAAACTGTTGACAGTAACGGGAACAGTGCAAAGCTGACGAAGAAATAACAAACAGCTTCTTCAACAGTACCAAGCTCACACCAGCAATCGAACGCAAGGTAACAAGTGCTATCCAAAACGACGTCGCCGTTTACGTCATCATATCTGCCAACAGCACGCTAACGCTAAACTCTTAATACATCGATTGCTGGCAACAGATCTCTCCCGCAAGTGTTCACCAAAAATAAGACGTTGCAACTTATCTAAACGACATCGTAACACGCTCAACACAAAACAAGCGAGCAGATCTCTAAATCAAATCCCAGCGCTAACGCAACCAGATCGCTACAGGAACTTGCTGTCAACAGCTCTAACTCAAACAATACTTCAACAGAAATGCTTACCTCAGCAAATGCATAGCGCAACAGAAAACCTGACGTCAGCTTATTTGCCAACAGATACAAACTCGAAAACTATAAAATTTCCAGAAATGCTCAAAATGAGAAATCTGACTTGAAAATACAATCCAAAATCCCAAAACGAAATCTGAACCACCAGAAATATCTAAAAACCGATAAATTCCAACAAAATTAATCTTAATCACATTTCCAGGTCTCACATTTCTCCCCCACTTAAAAGGATTTCGTCCCTGAAATCAAACAACAATCTGGAAATACAACTAACAGCAAAATACACAACAGAACTCTGCCTATCACAAGCCAAGAGTTCAAGATTACTGAGCAAACAATTATCAACAACTAGGGAAGAATTACAACCAAAAGCTACAAGTTACTGGAAATTTAGCTCAACAGCTACTCAAACAGATGGGGCCACTCACGCTGCATCTTTTCTTCCAGCTCCCAAGTAGCTTATTCCCTTCCATATTTGCTCCACTGCACCATTACCAACGGAATGGTCTTATTTCTCAGCTGTTTCTCTTTTCTGCCTAGGATCTGCAAGGGATATTCTCGATAACTGAACGACTGATCTAGCTCAACCTCGTCAGTTCCAAGCACATGAGACGGATCTGGCTCATTCTTCCTCAACATGGAAACATGGAAGACGTCATGAAGAGAAGACAACTCTGGCGGCAACAACAGCCGATACGCTAAAGGGCCAATCCTCTCAACAATCTCATAAGGTCTGACGTAACGAGGGGCTAACTTTCCCTTGCGTCCAAAGCGCATCACACTGTGAAACGGAGAAACCTTGAGACATACATGATCACCAACCTGAAACTCAAGAGGTCGACGCCTCTTATTCGCATAACTGGCTTGGCAATCCTGGGCAGCTTTCATTCACTGTCGAATAAGATCCACATGATCTTTCATTTGCTGCACAAAGTCAGGGACACATAGCTGCTTCTCCCCCTCTTCTTCCCAACATACCGGTGATCTGCACTTTCTGCCATACAAAGCTTCAAATGATGCCATGCCAATCGTCACTTGGTAACTGTTATTGTACGAAAACTCCACTAAAGACAACGCGTCTTGCCAGCTACCTCCGAAATCCAACACAACAGCTCGCAACATATCCTCCAACGTCTGGATAGTTCTCTCAGATTGGCCATCTGTCTGGGGGTGATACGTTGTGCTCATAGCCAATCTAGTACCCAAAGCTGTTTGCAAACTCTTCCAAAACCTGGAAGTAAATCTCGGATATCGGTCGGAAACGATCGAAACAGGCACACCGTGAAGTCTAACCACAAAATCAACGTACAGCTTCGCCATATTCTTCAACGAGAAGGTCATCCCATAGGGAATGAAATGTGCAGACTTCGACAGACGGTCTACAACCACCCAAATAGCATCGCATCCTCTGCTGGAACGAGGCACATGCGTCACAAAATCCATAGCAATGTACTCCCAATTCCATTGGGGCACTTCCAAACTCTGCAACAGACCACCGGGTCTCATCCTTTCAGCCTTTACCATCTGACAATTCAAACAACGAGCGACAAAACCAGCAACATCGCTCTTCAGGCCAGCCCACCAAAAGTGCGGCTTCAACGCATGGTACATCTTCCGTGCACCAGGATGAACACTATGTCTGCTACAGTGTGCCTCTCAAAGGATCTCCTCCTTAAAATCAATGAGGTTAGGCACAACCAACCTGCCACGAAACCTCAAACAACCATCGGACGAGACAGAATAGTCCTCAAGTCCGCCAGCCATGACCTTTAACTTCAACTCGTGGATGGACGGATCAGTCCTTTGAGCTGCTCGAATGCTAGAAACAATCTGCGGCTCCACCTGGAACGATGAAACGACAACACAATCCTCAGCCGGGTAGAATCTCCAACCAGTAGTGTTAAGATTCTCTTGATCCTTGGAGATGTACAACGAAGCAAACATCTCACTAGCCTTCCAGCTCAAAGCATCAGCCACTACGTTCGACTTCCCAGGCTGGTATTTGATTTCACAATCAAAGTCCTTCAACAACACCGACGCTGTCTCATGTTCAAGTCAGGCTGCAAAAACAAATACTGTAAACTTTTGTGGTCGGAGTACACCACAAACTGCTCGCCATACAGGTAGCGACGCCAGATCTTCAACGCAAATACCACGGCTGCTAACTCCAAATCATGGACTGGATAATGAGTCTCGTGCGGTTTCAACTGCCGCGAGGCATACGCAATGACTCGACCATTCTGCATCAAAACACAGCCCAATCCATTAAGCGAAGCGTCAGAGCAAACAACGAATCCACCTGTTCCAGACGGCAGAGCCAACACAGGCGCAGTAGTCAACTCCTTAAGCAGTTGAAAAGCATTCTCACACTGCTCAGTCCAAACAAAACGCTTGTCCTTCTGAGTTAATTGAGTCATCGTCTTTGCTATACTTGAGAATCCCTCAATGAAGCGACGATAATAGCCAGCCAGACCCAAGAAACTACGAATCTCGGAAACATTCCTGGGGTGCTCCCAGTTCAAAACAGCATCAACCTTGCTAGGATCTACAGAAATCCCCTTGGCTGAAATCACATGTCCCAAGAATACGACGCGATCCAACCAGAACTCGCACTTGGAAAACTTTGCATACAACTGCTGATCTCTCAGCGTCTGAAGGACAATCTGCAAATGCTCCTTGTGCTCCAAAGGAGTCTTCGAATAGACTAAGATGTCGTCGATGAACACGATCACAAACTGATCAATAAACTCACGGAAAACTCTGTTCATCAAATCCATAAAGACTGCAGGGGCATTTGTCAATCCGAACGGCATAACCAAAAACTCAAAATGCCCGTACCTCGTACGAAAAGCAGTCTTCGCGACATCTTGATCTCTCACCCTCAACTGGTGATACCCTGAACGAAGATCAATCTTCGAGTACACCATAGAACCTTGCAACTGATCAAACAGATCATCGATTCTCGACAACGGGTACTTGTTCTTAACAGTGGCTTTGTTCAACTTGCGAAAATCAATGAACATCCTCATTGAGCCATCCTTATTCTTCACAAACAGTATGGCGCTCCCCACGGTGACATACTAGGACGAATAAAACTTTCTCCAGCAAATCATCTTACTGCACCTTGAGTTCTCTCAACTCCGCAGGCGCCAGCCGATAAGGGGCACGCGAAATTGGAGCTGTGCCAGGCACCAGCTCAATGCTGAAGTCAATCTCCCGCCTCGGAGAAAAATCAGGAATTTCCTCCGGGAACACATCCGGGAAATGTCGCACCACGGGAACGTCACTGAGCTGCACACGAGAATAAGAAGACGCATCCAAAGCGTAGATCATAAAGCCAGCATTCCCCAAGGACAACAAGCTGAACATCTCCATCGCTGAGACTAGGGGAATCTTCGATCTAGAGTCCTGGCCGTAGAAGTCCCACTTCTCTCTAGACAAAGGCCTAAAGCGCACAATTCCATTAAAACAATCCACAGAGGCCCTATAGTTGGACATCACATCCATCCAAACTATGCAATCGAAATCCAAGCATCAAACGGATCAAGTTTGCTAACAGGACATGCTCACCAAACCGCAACACACCATCCAACAAAACCTCCTGGGAGAACAAGCTCACACCGCCAGGGGTAGACACGGAAACAGCATCGCGTAACGAAATGGTACACAGACCATGCTCAACTATTGGCGACAATGGCGGATCCGGATCCCGTTTCCCGGGGGCGCAGCGGAAATAAAAAATGCCCTGGGATACGTTCAATACATCAATACAATTCTATAAACATTCATAGGGTGTTCATAGAATCGTTACCTTGCTGGCGTCTAGGCGCCTGGCTCCAACCACAATTCGCAGGGAAATCTGGCTCTTGAATTGTAGGCAGCGGTAGATCCTCCTAATCAGGTCCACGACCGAAAACAAGGTTCCTCCGTCAGTCTGCACTAGAAGATCTGACGGATGTTGGCACGGACGGAAACTCCTTGTTGCGGTGATCGAAACAAGTCTGATCACGGGGTGGCGGCCGGCGGCAGCCGGCGGTGGTGCGTGGAGACCGGCGGAGGCGGCGTGAGGTTTTAGAGGAGGGGCGGCCGAATACTAGGAGCTAGGGTTAGGTTGTAAGTCTTGTGTTTAAAGCCCTAAACCAACTTAACTAAATAAAGATGGTACATGGGCTTGAACCGGCCCAATGGACTTGGGTCACACCCAGGTCCATATGAACATTCGATTCGTTTAAATCACTGCGGTTTCATCATAACTCCGATCGACGATCAGATCGGACCGATCGACTCAGTTTCCAAAATTGAATATTATGATGTGAAAAACAATTTTTCATATACCTAGTCCAAAATGACAGTTTTGCCCCTCAACTTTTGGAAATCACAATTCGACCACTGTTGACTTTTAGGAAGTCGCACTCCCTAAAATCATCCTCCTATGCTCAATACATTGAGCTCAGTTTCCGTGCGGAAATAATGAATCCAATACTTGTGTGACCCTCAATGGTTCAGGGATACAGCTAGCCGTGGGCCCACAACCATTGTGGCTCCGAAATCACAATTTCGGACTTGCCCAACGGATCATGGTAAAGTGTCTAGAAACATCGCCCCATGATCCCCTAGGTATCACTGATAGTGCCTGCAAGAACCAGTTGGTCGTGGTTAGCGTACAGTACGGTCCTTTCAACACATATATCCCGATCAGATCAACGACCATTGGTAAATCGAGAGTCGCTAAAGATCCGATAACTATGCATACATCTTGGAGATCGAATAGTGACATCGCGAGTGTAACTAGGTAAATCCATTTACCTAAAACACATCCAGTACTCTGGACAGAGATTTATACACTATTATCCCCTCAGATAGCATAGGATATCCACGCATGAGAGCGAGCGGTGAATCCTCGACAACGAAGCATCGACTCCTACATGCATCGGGACCTCACCTAATCCCGCCACCTAATGACCCCAAGTGAGTCGGTGAACGAGTAAAAGTGAGGCGCCTATCATGTAGAGTCTCAATGACGTTTCGAGTAGTGAGGACTAATCAGTACAACCAAGACCTCGGACTTATCCACTCGACAAATGGTAACCACTTGGAAAGTCCGAACGAGGGTAGTTCGATAGATCACCAGGTCACTATCCATCTGTATGCTCAGAACATCACAATGTTCCCTACACAATTGTTAACATCATATAACATAATGAAAATAAAGAATGCCATAAAGAAATGCGAATATCATATATAAAGATTGTCATATACAAGAGTCAATAAAACCCACACGCCACAAGTTGGCTAGTTGGGCATCTACTCTAACATCAACAACAAACGAATCAGAAATAAACGAATGCGATGCACCGGTGTCAAACAACACACGCGCAAGAAAATCAAAAACAAGTCAAGTACCTGCGATCACCCGACTCGGTGTCTCCTTGGCCTGCTCCCTAGTGATGGCGTTAACCTGAGCATGCTGGGGTCCTGAGAAGAAAGGCTGAGACGACTGTACGAACCGCGACAGACCAGGATCGATGCACCGGTGTCAAACAACACACGCGCAAGAAAATCAAAAACAAGTCAAGTACCTGCGATCACCCGACTCGGTGTCTCCTTGGCCTGCTCCCTAGTGATGGCGTTAACCTGAGCATGCTGGGGTCCTGAGAAGAAAGGCTGAGACGACTGTACGAACCGCGACAGACCAGGATGCTGAAACGGTCTAAACTAAGTCTCACCCAATCGGGGCTGCGGAAACTGAGGGGAACGACCCCTAGACTGACCTCCACGACCCTGAGGCTGGGAAACGATCTGCTGTGATCCAGCTGACGGATACACTCTAGAAAAGTGCCCGTACTGACCACAAAGGTTGCAGGAACCCTGCACACCAACTCACTGTGTGGACGGATGCTTTCCACCGCAAAAGCCACAAAACTCAGCCCGAGAACCACTGCTACTCGAGCTTCCCAAACCAGAAGAGCCAGAACCGGACTTCTTCTTGAACTGCTGATCGTGGGGTCTAAACCTTTGACGGCCAGACTGCTGAGCCACCTGCTGCTGCTGCTTCTGGGGCTGATAGGCTGACTGGGAGGACTGTGAAGACTGCGCTCCCTGAATAGCAGGACGACCACCCTGCGGTGCCTGCTGCCGACGAGCACGACGGCTACACAAACCTTCCTCAATGTCGATGGCACTATCCACCGCATCAGCATAGGTCTTGGGCTTACTAGTCAACACCATCTGATACAACTCTTCGTTCAAGCCCTCAAAAAATCTAGTCCGCTTGGCCCTCTCACGGCCAGAAACATGGGGAACGTACGCCAACAGAGAAGAAAACTTCCTAGCCCTGCTCTAGAGGGTCGAACTCCCGCTCCCGGGCGTTCACATAAGACTTGGGCACATACTCCTGCCGGAAGGTCACGCAAAAACTATCCCAAGAGATCCCAACACCGGTCTCCAACAAGATACTCGAAGCGCCTCGCCACCAGCGCTCTGCATCCTTCTTAAGCAAAAGGGTCGCTAAACTCAGTCGAAGATCATCATCATACCGCATCCGATCAAAAAGACCAATAATGTTCCGGAGCCACGAGTCCAAATCCTCACTGGACTCATCACCATTAAAGACTGGAGGGTCCATCCGCTGAAACCGTGCTATAACAACATCCATCCGCTCCATCGGGGGAGGCAAGTCACCAACTTGCTCCTCCTCATCATGCCTACTACTAGAACGACTAGGAGCGCTACGCCGATCCTCATTCTGTCCTGCCGATTCCTCAAACTGCCCCCTACTTCTACCACGACGTGTAGGCGGAATCTACGAAAGCACTCAACAAGATCAAGCAAAACAGAACAGATACAGCATATAACACAGAAATATGCAGCACGTAATCACATAGCCAAGCACATGCAACACACAACACTGTGCCTAGACTCAAGTGTGATCAAAGAAATTGAGCTTATCCCAGCTTAAGCTCTGATACCAAAAATGTAAAGCCTCGTGCTCATATCAGAGATAAAACATACAAACACATGCGGAAGCTACTAAAAAGAGGGTAAAATTTTCGCTTTTGGCCTGACGATTTAAAACATTATAATTTAAAATAGAGCGATACTCAAAATATATACCCCAGTTTATAAAAACAACTCACAGTATAGCATAACAACAGCAACAATAACATGTATCAGGCTCCAAAAACAATACACAATAACGAACCACAGGGCATCCCCCTGGCTAACTATATTGATACATATAAATATGCTATAGGCAACTGGGATACTCTAACCACCTCCTGGGGCACCACCAGCTGGGTTAAAACCACGACCAGCTGTAAACCTGGATTCCCTGAAAATAACACAAACAAGAAAAACAACCAAGCCCCAGACAAACCCCAGTACGGAGAGCAAATGAAATAGCTAAAAGGAATGCATAAGATAAGATGCAGATGCTATGCATAAGACACCGGATAACAACTGAAGGCTACAACCAACAAGGGAGCCAAGGAACTCAAACATAGCTCCAAGAGATCAGCAACGAATCAGTGGCCACTGGGTGAGTTCAAAGTGTGTTAATGAGCCACTCGCCTTGACACTCCACCCAAATACCAGATGCATCAAACAACTAAACCTGCCGTTGCCTCGCCCATGAACTATGGTAGTTAACCACTCGGTGCATGGTGGCTAACAAATTCCAGCAGGGAGATGAGAGTCCGGTATTGCCGCTCGCCCTCGCATCCTGGTAAGAAACAACAGCAATATACAAGAATACGAAGCAATGGCTACAACAGAATATGAATGCAATATGGGTAATGCGTGTATGCATAAACATAGCAGCTAAAATCAACAGCAAACACATATGCACACAGCAACATCCACGGAAATGCACAACAGCCATCTAGAATTCAATCTCACGCCAATTACCAGCTACATCAAGCTCAGATCCGTACCTTTAACCTCCTGTGCAACAATGACTACAAACAGGGTTCGAGAGATCTGGATAGCAACCTGCTAAAAATACGCACAACAGATCTCAGGCAAGCTAACAGGAAATTCACGGCCAATTACAGAAGCTCACGGTTGCGAGCTATGCTCAACCAAACCAGCAACTAATCTCAACAACACAACTCAACAGAGAGCTTAATTCAAGGCTAGGAACAGATCTCATCACGAAAGGAATGAAGTTCTACTTGTACGATACCACGCACAACCGAGCAGCAACTTCGTGTTCCTCAACTAGCCGATCACAGCTTCCCAAAGTGGTATGTAATGATAGAGCTTTGCAAGAGGAGTCCAACGCTACCTCGAACGTATCAAACAATGGCCAGCAACGACGGGAATTCATCGGAAAAGCTCACGGTGAACAGTACTAGGGTTCGAGAAACAGAGGTCGACAACCAAGATAATATTTCGCTAAATATGGGATCTGGTGCTTGAAATCGAAGACCAAGTCTCCCTTAAATACACACGAGAAAACTGATATAAAATCCACCGACACTAACAGATATCGCAAACTGTTGACAGTAACGGGAACAGTGCAAAGCTGACGAAGAAATAACCAACAACTTCTTCAACAGTACCAAGCTCACACCAGCAATCGAACGCAAGGTAACAAGTGCTATCCAAAACGACGTCGCCGTTTACGTCATCATATCTGCCAACAGCACGCTAACGCTAAACTCTTAATACATCGATTGCTGGCAACAGATCTCTCCCGCAAGTGTTCACCAAAAATAAGCCGTTGCAACTTATCTAAACGACATCGTAACACGCTCAACACAAAACAAGCGAGCAGATCTCTAAATCAAATCCCAGCGCTAACGCAACCAGATTGCTACAGGAACTTGCTGTCAACAGCTCTAACTAGTGCTATCCAAAACGACGTCGCCGTTTACGTCATCATATCTGCCAACAGCACGCTAACGCTAAACTCTTAATACATCGATTGCTGGCAACAGATCTCTCCCGCAAGTGTTCACCAAAAATAAGCCGTTGCAACTTATCTAAACGACATCGTAACACGCTCAACACAAAACAAGCGAGCAGATCTCTAAATCAAATCCCAGCGCTAACGCAACCAGATTGCTACAGGAACTTGCTGTCAACAGCTCTAACTCAAACAATACTTCAACAGCAATGCTTATGTCAGCAAATGCATAGCGCAACAGAAAACCTGACGTCAGCTTATCTGCCAACAGATACAAACTCAAAAACTCTAAAATTTCCAGAAATGCTCAAAATGAGAAATCTGACTTGAAAATACAATCCAAACTCACAAAAAGAAATCTGAACCACCAGAAATCTCTAAAAACCGATTATTTCCAACCAAATTAATCTTAATCACATTTCCAGGTCTCATAGTACTCATGTCTGCTCTTCTCTAGGAACTGAGGCTCGCCATTGGATATAGCAAAAGCTAGATTCGGCTTCATTATCTTCAGCGGCCCTTCACTGATAACCGCCCAAATTTCATCATCTAGATCAGCCAGATGCGCCTGCATGCGAATCTTCCAATCATCATAGTCCTCCTTGGAAAACATGGGAATCTTGTTGTGAGAAGTCGACATTTTAATATAAGATAAATCACAAACAGAAACTGTTCAATAACTGAGATGCGCAGGCTCTGATACCAATTGATAGGATCAATATGGCACGAAAAAATCCCTATGAGTTCAGAAAGGGGGTTGAATGAACTCCTTGATATTTTTAATTTTTGAAACCGTTTAAAACTATTTTTACAAGAACTGCTTAACTTAAGTCCGAGTTACCAGACTTAAGATATCTCAGTTTAATGGCTGATCTCTTGGCTAAAATATGTGCGGATTAAAGCCAATTGATCAGTGAACAGTGTATCAAGTAAGTAAATGCGTAATGTAAAAGTTAAGGGACAGAGTTTGTTTCTGGAAGTTCGGATATAAATGTCCTACGTCTCCCCTTCTTCCTTTTCAGGAAGGTTTCACTAGAAGATTGATGTGTGCAGGCCTTCTACAAACACCCGATCACCGAGCCTCGCTCAAGGTGAACTCCTAGCAACTCCACAAACAATCACGCAGACGCAGCTGCTGGTTTTACAACACTTAGAATGATATTTTCAAACGGCTTTTAGACAACGCGTTTGTTACAGACTCAACAATGAATATAATGATGGAGTACAAATCTATTGAGTGCTGTAAATTCTCTGGTTTCTAAACAACGAAACATGATTCAAAAGATTGAACCAGAGAATAAACTTGAAGGTAAATCTATGAAGGCTTGTTTGAAAGTTCTTCGAGTTGTGAGCTTTTTGAGAATAACTTCAAATTGCAATGCGCTCGTAAAATTGGCAGAGTGACGGTAAGTATCAAAAGCGAAGGATAGTTCTTCAATTCAAACTTCTGCTATTTATACTCTTCGCTCAACGGTCATTTGATTTGGCTAAGGAAATAAAATCCCTTTTGAAATTCTGATAATCTGTAACCGTATATCCTGCTCCACCAAATGGTAAAATTGCACATCGTCTGAACAAGATTGTCGTTTTCCATATTTGTGCAATCACCATATAACGTTCTCTGTAAGTTGTACTATTTATCCAAAATAGTACCGACCTTGTCTCCTTAATTCCAGGCAATTGTACGATTCTGTTATGGCCATAGATCTTTTCCAATTTGAGTATATGATCGAATTTGAATCAATTCATTGTTTGTACACCGCTGATGACTTGAACATCTGAAAGTATGCGCCAGCTGATAGCTTCAACTCCTGAAAAAATGCACCAGCTGATTGCTTCAACTCCTGAAAATATGCACCAGCTGATCGCTTGAAATATCTCCCTTTATGTACATTGATGAATATGACGTAACGGCTGGTTACAACGCCTGAACACTTCATCACCTGATTTTTCCAACAGCTGAAATACCAACGACTGATATACCAATGGCTGATATACCAGTAGATGATTATATGCAAAACCCATCGGCTGAATCCTAGCGCTAATCCAATACGCTGTCGTTTCAACTTATCCAAATGCTGTCGTTTTGCAATCTTTAGCAAAACATGCTAACACTCAATTACTTGCGTCTGAAACTAAAATTCAACTGTTGAATACCCTTGAAGAATCCAACTGCTGATTACTAACCAACGGCTGAATTTATCCCAAAGGCCGATTGAATACCAAAAGCTAATCGTAGAATTCCAACGACTGATCCAGTACCAGAAACTGATAACCTGTAATAATTCAACCTCTGAAATAATCCCAAATATCGACATCTGATATCTAGCATCTGAAAATCTCAACGCAACATATGAATATTTCCACTTAACAACCATCAGTTGAAAATCAACTCGTCGACTGAAATATGCTTTGCTCCAAATACGTAGTTGATATCATCTGTCTGTCCAGATCTAGCTTAAATTCAGTACTTACATTATTTTGTTATCACCAAAACTTAATAAATTTAATCCTAACAGATGTTTTGAGTAATGAGGACTAATCTGTACAACCAAGACCTCGGACATAATCCACTCGACAAATGATAACCACTTGGAAAGTCCGAATGAGGATAGGTCGATAGATCACCAGGTTAATATCCATCTACATGCTCAAAACATCACTATGTTCCCTACCAATGAAACGTGATACTTTACATCGCAGATGCTAGTCTCAAGCTCGGGCGGCCCTTATCCTCTTTTGGACGGCCCAAACGACTATAAAATCGTTTAGAACACATAGTGACTATTAGATGTGTTTCATTATAGCCATCAAATCCACTATCACATCTAACATACACTATAGTGTATTCAAGGTCTTTATCCAACAACTTATAATCATAATAATGAAGATAAAGAATGACAGGTAACTGTAAATTATATGAATAAATATTATTTTTACAGTAGAGTCAACAGGCCCACTACCAATAGTTGGCTAACGTGGCACGGTACGCGAAGATGTTGCAGGATCGTCCAGCACGTCCCATGCACAGTGTACGCGCAGACTTTGCTGGAGCGTCCCGCACTTCCCGCACGCACGGTAACCACAAAAGTTGTGGGAGCGTCCCGCACACCACCTGCAATGTCTCCGCCCGACCTGTGCATGCCTGTCGCACACACGGCCACCACCAGTGCATGCTCGTCATGCACGAGGCTACGCACAGCATTCCACACGTGCGCTGCTGTGACAGGGAAGTGATGTGGTGGCGGTTTTGCAACCTAGGGTTTTTCCAGGCCTGAACCGGGCAGCCCGATGATTTTTGGGCCGATACTTGCTATCGGGATTTTCTGGTTGGACCCAAATTATTTTTGAAAATTTCGAGGTATTGGACCTAAAATTGTTTTAAGACAAAAATTGTTTGATGCAATTAAAATAACGAAAATTGCTTTTTTTGGGTAAAAGCAAATTTTATTGATTATTTATTAATGTTAATTAATTGTATTATTGAATAAATAATATTGTTTGGGATGATCGAGAGTCATGCTCAATGTGTTAGGTGTATGTTAGGTTTTACATTGCTTGGTTGTAATATTGTTGATATCATTTTAAAGTGGGCCTAGTTTATGGCTCATTACCACCCCTTTTAAATGTATCCTTATTTTTCATGGATATTTAAATGTAAATATTAGAGTTAGTGGGAGATAAGTTTGAAGATGTTGGAGATGATAATCAAAGATATTGAAGAACGAAGACATGTAAAACTTGAAGCTTATGTAATAGGATTGCATTTGCATATCACCTAGGATTGGACCTAGATCCGTGCTTGGAAACGACGTGTCGCATAGCTCTCGGTTATCGATCATCCCTATTATATATGTGATAGATATCTGTTGAATCCGTGAATTTTAAAATTGATTTAAAATTATTGAGACCAAATTTCAAAAGTGAAATCCCTCATTTTAAATTTGATTTGAAATTTATATCAAGATTAATGTTTCATGATTAAATTGAAGGAACATAGTTTATTGATAAGTATGAGTCCGTGTGACAAAACGTAATCTAAGAGAGTCCTTCATAGACCGGCTTAAAAATGGCTTGTACCGACTGGGCTTAGCCCATCCAATAACCTGGAAGCACTCAGAAAATGTTAGTTCATGACTTCTAAATTGATCATAAAATAAAAGTTTATTCGATAAGATCATGAATCTAAGGGAAATTAAATATTGTTTAAAATTTCCTACCTTCCATCAACAATGGGTCTACATCGATGCTACCCACATATATAGCTCGGCTCATATTATTGGTGGGTTCTGTGTGCCGGAAAGTTGTGCACGCCATTGACACTTGCTGTGAGTTAGATGGAACTCCCATGACGTTGGCTCATATTATTGGGGACGTTATGGCGACCGTCCATTACAACTCAACATTGGTGGGTTGTCTTGACACATGATAGAAATCGACATCATATTATTGGGCCCTTACTAGACGTGAGTGAAATACATGGATGTTGCACTTGCTGCAATTGGTCTCTATATTTCGAGGATCATGGTTGGCTGATATTATCCAGGACCGTGATTTTTTTGGACTCTGTGTACCCACTAAGGAAACTGGATTTCCCGATTTCATTAGAGGGTGGTGAAATCGTTAAACTAGTGTGAGGGTAATTCATAAAACTAAATGACGTTGTTTTATGTCTTAGTAAATTATTATGAATATTCATTGATGTATGTCTGTTTTCAATTCAGTATATTTACCATGATTATGCATAATCCACTATCACTGATTCTCGATAAAAACAAACTTAAGAGAGAAATACCTAGATTGGTTACGGAACCACGGAATTGTTCTGGCCTTGGAGAAGCTAGTATGCGTACTAGATAAATCTTCTCCAAAAGAAGCACCTGCTGATATCAGCCCTCAGGAGCTGAAGAAGCTTGAGACATGGTGGGACCATGATCTCAAAGCCAAGTTCTATATGTTGGTATCTGTGTCGAACGAACTGCAGAGGAGGTTTGAGGAAGCTGTGGATGCTTCTGACACTCACCAGCACCTCAAATAATTGTTTGGGAAGAACCTGCGAGCTAAGGGATACACTACTACCAAGGAGCTCATGATGAGCCACATGCGAGATGGGTCTTCGGTCCACGAGCAAGGAGTACGCATGATTGGGCTCATTGGGAAGTTGGTGAGCCTCAAATCTCGAACTTCCAGATGAGCTGTCTGTGTATTTGTTACTTCTCTCTTCCTCCTGCGTTTAATTGTTTTGTAGTTAACTTCAGCATGAAAAAACTGGAGGCCAGTCTTGTAGAATTGGTCAACATATTTGTAGTGTGATGGAACCATCGAAAGGACAAACATGTTCTCCATAGGCAAAGGAAAGTAGTGTTCTTTCCAGCCAAATGGGGCGCTGATAGCATAAGCCAAAGGCGAGGTCCTTCAATCCGGACAAATCTGAGGGCGTTTAAACCACTACCACAAGCTGGGTACTATGAAAAGGAAGCGAGATAATTAAAACCTGCACAACTATGGCACAATATGTAAGGTCATATATCCCCAAAAAGGATGAACAAGTTAGTGGGAGAGGACATGTTTGAAATATCTCGCATCAACTCCCTGCCTACTTTGTGAGTCCTGTATAAAAGGGAAAATGACTGAACATCTTTTAGGGGCAAGCCTGATCGTGCGCATGGACTGTTGGATTTGATCCATACAAATGTGTGTGACCCACTTAATATCGGTATTAAGTATGGGCACACCTACTTCATTACCTTTACTGATGACTACTCGAGGTATGAGGTATTTATATTTAATGAAATATGAATCCTATGAAAGGTTCAAGGAATTCAAGAATGAAGTAGAAAACCCACTGGGCATAAGTATTAAGCTTTTCGATTTGACAAAGGTGGGGAATACTTATGCACAGAGTTTTGGATTATCCTAAAGAGAACGGGATTCTCTCTCAGTTAACACCTTCTGACTTCTAAATGGTGTAGCGGAGCATAGTAATCGAACCCTGATGGTCATGATTCGATCTATGATGAGATTTACTGAGCTTCCACCCATGTTATGGGGCTATGCGCTTGAACGGAGGTATTTCTGTTGAACAAAGTTCGTATATAGCAGTGGAAAGGACTCCATATGAAATATGGATGAGCAAATCGCCCAGGTACTCATACTTGAAAATATGAGGATGTCCTTCTTACGAAGTAGAAAGTCGGAGATAAGTTTGATAATCGATCCATCTTATGATTACTTCATGGGGTATCCAAAGAACTCAATTGGATACTATTTCTATCATCCCACAGAAACAAAAGTGTTTGTAAATGCACCTTCTTGGAGAAGGAATTTCTACTTGATAGAAAAGGCAAGATGATAGAACTCAAAGAATTTCGAGATCAACCCAAAGCGAGTATTGTACCGACCGCACCTAAAGAAACAATCATTAAGACACGCTCCTAGGAGATCCGAAAGGGTCCCTAGATCTACCGTCTAGTATGGTTTCCTACTTGAAGAGGATCAAGGTGATCTTGACATTTGATATGATCCAAGAAACTTCAAAAAGGCTATTTATGATGCTGATTCTTCATCATGGACTGAAGATATGCAGTCTGATATAGACTCCATGGACGAAATCCAAGTTTGGACCTCAGTAGATCCTCCTGGTGGAATCGTTCCGATAGGATGTAAATGGATCTATAAAAGGAAACTTGGGCCTGATGGTAAGGTACAGATCTTCAAAGCACGATTGGTGGCAAAAGGTTACGCTGAAAGGCAAGATGTTGACTTTGATGAAACTTTTCACCAGTCGCTATTTCAAATCCATAAGGAAACTGCTAGCCATAGCTGCATGGTATGACTATGAGTATGGAAAATAGATGTGATGACTACGTTCTTTAATGAAAACATTAAGGAAGAAAACTATATAACGCAGTCTGAGGTATTCACATCTGTTGGAAGCAAACATAAGGTATGTAAGCTTCAGTGATCAATTTATGGTCTCAAGCAGTCATCAAAAAGTTGGAACCTGAGATTTGGCAAAATGATTAAGGAATTTGGTTTCGTCAAGTGCACGGAGCAACCATGCATACAGAAAGTTGATAAAGGACGTTGTGATGTTCCTCGTACTTTACGTTGATGGCATTATACTCATTGAAAATGATATAGGAATGCGGCAGTCAAGAAAAATTATGACTCTCTGGAAAGTTTGCGATGAAGGACTTAGGTGAAGCATCCTATATTCTAGGAATTAAGATCTATAGAGAAGATCAAAAGGGATGATCGGACTCACCCAAGTGACCTATAGACACCATACTTAAAAAGTTCTTTGGAGGAGTCCAAGAGAGGACATCTACCTGTGTGTCATGGTGTTACTCTATCCAAGTCGATGTCTCCAAAGATTGATGAGGAGATAGAGATGATGACACGTGTGTTGTATGCATCAGCAATAGGTAGAATAATGTATCGTATGATATCTACTAGCCTGATGTCTCCTACTCTCTGAGTGTCATGAGAAGATATCAAGCCAACCCAAGTCAAATGCATTGGAAGGACGTGAAGGATATTCTTAAGTACTTGAGAAGGACTAATAATATTTTCATAGTCTATGGGGTAGGGAATCAAACTGGAAGGCTACACTGACTCTAGATTTCAGAGTGATGTGGATGACTTGAAGTCAACCTATGGATTTATATTCATGCTCAATGGAGGTGTTGTCTCTTGGGATACTTCCAGTCAGGACACCGCTTCGGATTCAAACCACTGAGGCTAGATACTTTGTAGCATCAGATGCTGATAAGGATACCATTTTGATGAGAAATCCAAGATTTGGACATATTCCTGAAATATTTGGTCCAGTCCCGATGTACTGTGACAACACGGATGACGTTTCTCATGCAGTGGAGCCCAGGTCTCATCAGTGATCCAAACATATACTGAGAAAGTTCCACATTATCCAGGAAATTGTGGGAAGAGGAGACATCGTTGTTGAACGAGTCACCTCTGCAGACAACATCGTTGATCCACTTATGAAACATTTTCCAGGAACATTGTTTGAATAACATCGCGAAGCAATGAGACTATGTCTGATGACTAGTTGGCTATAGGGCAAGTGGGATATTGTTAGAGTAGATGTCCCAGCTAGCCATGATGGTCCCCGGAAATAGGATCACTAAGCAAATAGGAGTTCAGAAGGGGGGGGTTGAATGAACTCCTTCGATTTTTCTATTTCAAAGTCCTTTTAAAAACTTTTGGATTCTCAGTCTTAAGCAAACTTCTCAGCCACAAATAAATGTGCGGAAATAGGCCGATTAGTTTGTGAACAATACACTAAGGGCAACACAAAATAACTGCGTAAATAAAAGATTGGGTCGAGAGTTTGTTTTTGGAAGTTCGGATATAAATATCCTACGTCTCCCCTTCTTCCTCCTCGGAAGGTATCACTAGAAGACTTTGATACAAGTAGACAATCTACAAGCACCCGATCCCAAAGCCAACAGCCTTGAGAACTCCTAGCACCTCACAACACTTCACGCAGACTAGCTGCTGGTTTACAATGATTTTGAACGATTTACGAACTTCTTAAAAGACAGTTCGTTTACAGACTCTATAAAATATATCAATGAGAACACAATGCTAGAGACTGTAATTTGACTCGAAAGATTATCTAATGAAGATCAAAAACGAATTGTTCTTCGAGTCTTGAGCTTTTTGAAATATCAACAAGAGAAAGCTCTGTAAATATTTTGGCAGCGTTGTAGCAAGAATAATAAGCGATTGGTTAGTTCTTCAAAGCCTCTGCTGGTATTTATAGGCTTCGACTGCAACGGTAACATTAAATCCTCCAAAGGAAATAAATCCCGTTTGAATTACTGCCAAAATAGTACACCGTAATCTCTGCTCCACTGCAAGGTCAAACGCTCATTTACAGAGCCAATTTGTCTTCTTACCATATCTGTGCAAGCATAGAGAAACGGCCACTGTACACTTGTACTATTTACCCAAAATAGCACCCACCTTGTTTCCTTCATTCCAGGCAACTGTACGATCCAATAAATCTTTTCCAAATAAGCAAACGATCGTATTTCAAATACTTAGAGCTTGCGCCTGAAACTACTTTGGAAATCAGCACTTATATTCATCTTCGTTGAAAGCTTCGACTGGAAAAACGCTTAGAAGAATTCATCTGCTGAAATGCATACGTGTTTTTCCATCTGCTGATCTTTAGCAATAAAAAGATGTCGTGTCAACTTATTTAAGCGACATCGTTTAGCTATCTTCGAAATACATCTGCTGAACAACAAGTAGAGCATCTGCTGGTTTGAGTCACTGTAGCCATCTGCTGAAACAACTAAAGAACGCTTCTGCTGAATCTATCCAAACGCTGTCGTACCAACTAACTCAAACGCTGTCGTATAGCTTTCTTCAACAAAGAGACTAAACCAACTGCTGAACTTCTTCAACAAATAGTCTGCTGAAATCTTCTTCTGCTGAACTGAAACAGTGCTTCCCACGACGTCGTTCCAACTAATCAAAACGCTGTCGTTTAGAACTCTTCTTAGCAAAACACGAAAGAACTCAACTTGAATATCATCTGCTGAATCTTCACAAATAACTGCTGTAGCTCTTCAAGAAGATATCTGCTGAACTGAAACTGTTCATACCAACGACGTCGTTCCACTTTATTAAAACGCCGTCGTTTAGCACTCCTCCAACTAATCATCTGCTGATCTCTCCACGAAGAACTCAACTGATAAAATAGCACTTGTACGATCAATCCATTTTGTATTTTTGTTATCACCAAAACTTAATAAATATTGTTCTAACAAGCCAGCTATTGGTAGTGGGTTTCAGGCCCCGTGCTAATCATCAAAGATTAACAACTCAATTAAGCACATAATCGCGGAAGCATAAAATATGGCTTAAAATTTTCAACGTTTGGGCCTGAACTATAAAACCGTCATTCAAAATATTCATAATCAAAATAGTATTTACTCAAAATCCAAATAACAAACAGGTAAACAATGAAACTCAAATAATAGATCCCCAAAATACATAGAAACTCAGGGAATCCCCTGGTTCAATACATAATACAATACACTGGGACTCAACCAAGCGGGGATCTACTAGCTGAAGCTCCACTCTGCCCAGCTAGATTTCCAGCAACTCCTGCATTGGGCAACACAGACCTAAGAACACAAAAACAGGAAAAGAAATACGAGGTCAAACCTAAGTACGAAGAGCACTAAGACAATAGCAACTCATAAACATGCAGTAAATCAAAACATGAATGCATGAGGGCTGTCAAAGAATCAGTCAATCTAGGCCAACGAGTCAGCTGGAAAATTAAGGCGAGCCTCTATACCACGCACAGCCAATCAGCCGGTGGAAATCATCGGTCCGTGATCTTCAGGCTGGCCTCAATTACCCATCACATCTCAATGGTATTCAGACGCGACCAATCAGTCGGTCACCACTCTGTTGATAGCGTTGGACCTCTCAGGCACGACACATCTGTCTGCCGATCACAACGTGGCTCTTTCTCGGGTTCTCAATCCATCATCAGGCTCAATATGTATGCATGTATGCCATGAAATTCAAATATTTCAACATGCACAATTTACGTAAAACAGAACATATAATTCAAGCAATGAGCCAAACCTGTTTCACGTAGTGCACAGAATACACAGAACACCATTCATGCTCCAAAATACTACACGCTTATGTCAAAGCGGTAATCAGAAGCTCAATTCGTACCTCAAATCTCAGATTCTACCTCAAAGGATCACACCAGGGCACGACAAACTCAGCCTTATCTAATCTGCTCCTTCGCTGGTCTCGAAAAACACAGCAAGAACTGCCTGAGAACTCAAATCTGTCAAGACGTCTCAGAACTTAGCTCAAATCTGAATTTCTACACCTTACTGCATACGGTCAGAACTCATATCTGGTTCTACCTATCAACGTAGGTTCTAACAGCTAGAACTAAGCTTGAAACAGTAAGGAAACACTTACCCAGAAGCTCAAATGAGCTAAAAAACTCTTGGGTCAGCTATCACAGAAATTCACGAACACTGAAATTTCTTCGTGCTTCTCCTACGCGTCGACTCAGGTCGCCTAAGTGGTAAAAATCGAAAGGGCTAAGGGAGACGAGTTCAGTGCCACCCACCTTGCTCCAAAATACGCTGGAAATCGACGGTAAATCGGAGAAATAGTGTTCGATGAACAGTAACTATCGAGGGTTTCACTGGGGAAGACGATAAGAAATGTCGGGTTCGAAAATACGCTAAGTGCTAATCATCTCTTGCATTTAAATCTTCGAGTCAATGCCTACAATTAGAGTCAACACCGACATAAACAGATCTCTACACCAGATCTCAGCACTAAGGCACAAGTCCTCAAATCTGATCCCAGCGTTAACTAAAATCTGAGTTCTCAACGCTAACGCTAAACACAAGCGTAACTAATCAAAACGATGATGTATCAAGGTTACTGTTCACACAAGCAAAATGACGTCGCACTGTCTCACAGCTGATACAGATCTCAGCACTCACTGCTGCTCACGCTCAACCATAGCTCTCATCAAATTCTAGCGCTAACACCAGCTGTCAACCCAGGAACGTTTACTAACACGTGGCATCTCCTGCGCCAACTCTCACATCTACGTTCGCTTTCCAAACAGCTCTGTTGACCCGCGTTGACATCTGGTCATGCTCCTGAACAGATTTCACCCACTATCGAGACATCTGAAATTGCGAAACGATGACGCATCACTCCTCGCTCCAAGCTCGACTACTCAGATCTCATTCGATAGAAACCAGCGACTCCAAGCTGAACAGTTCTAGGTCAAATCTGAAAGTCACCAATTAGATTCGACAAAATTCTCAAATATGATATTCAAAAATCCACGACTCTCGTGACTAATCCCAAACCAATCCTGATTACTAGATCAATCACTAATTGTCGAATCTCAATCCTCACAGTGGGCCTATTGACTCTACTATGAAAATGATCTTTATTCATATAATTTACATTTACCTGGAATTCTTTATCTTCATTATTATGATTAAAAATTGTTGTATAATGACCTTGAATGCACTATAATGTATTTTAGATGTGATAGTGGATTTGATGTCTATCATAAAACACATCTAATAGTTAACGTGTTCTAAAATAGTTCATAGTCGATTGGGCCGTCCAAAATATGATAAGGGCTGCCCGAGCTTGAGACTAGCATCTGCGATGCAAAGTACCACGTTTCATTGTTAGGGAACATAGTGATGTTCTGAGCATCCAGATGGATAGTGACCTGGTGAACTATCGAACTACCCTTGTTCGGACTTTTCAAGTGGTTTTCATTTGTCAAGTGGATTAAGTCCCAGGTCTTGGTTGTTCAGCTTAGTACTCACTACTCGAAACGTCATTGAGACTCTACATGATTGGTGCCTCACTTTGACCCGTTTACCGACTCCGTTGCGGTCATCAGGTGGCGGGATTGGGTGATATTCCGATGTATGGAGGAGTCGATGCTACGTTGGTGAGGATTCACCTTTCGCCCTTGAGCGTGGATAGCCTATGTTATCAGAGGAGATAATAGTGTGACAAATCTCTGGCCAGAGTACTAGATGTTGTAACGCCTAATAATTTCTTTACATAAATTTCATGCCTTAGGGTTTACTTCTGTTCATAGTATTGATTTATTTCTTTTATGATTATGTATTAGTATTCCGTTGTATGATATTATGATGAGTTCTTTTAGAATCTTCGATTTAGATGATTCGAGGCCGGATAGAGGATGACGGGAACACCGAGCTAAAAGTGTTTTTCTTCTAAAATTCATTCTCGAGATCTCATCCTATGCCTTAGAAGGTTCTTTTTATATAGGTGAACATTGGTGAGGATTTTCATTTTTAAATTGATTTTTAATTTAGGAACTTAGGATTTTAATTTCTTAAAAGTGTGTAGCACTTTTAGCAGTAAAATAACAACTTTTATACACCTATAATTCTATCAATAAGATAAATTATTCCCTCCCTATTTTTTTTCCCATAAATTTCGAAACCTTTAGATAAGGAAAGAAGGACGTTTTAATATATTTTGTAGCACTTTGATAAAACATGATCTAGCAAATTTATCTACTATCTTTTAACAATTTAAAACACAAATCTTCCCCTTTTTAGATGAATATTTCGTCCCCCATACACACACAATACATCATTCATTTGAAACTGGCAAAACCCTAACCCCCCCCCCCCCTCAAGTCGCCGCCCCCTTCCCCCCTCCCCCTTCATCCTCCATTGATTTTCAAGCTCTTATCAAGGAAAATTCAGAAGTGTTCTTGGTGTCTCTCCCTCTCCTTGAGGCCTTGAAGCATTTGTTGTAAGTTATCTAAGAAGAGGCAAGTACAATATCTCTTTTATGCACCTCTCATTCATATTATGCATGACATGTGTAGATCACTATAATTTTAATGATTTGAATCTATAATTGATGTTGAAAACTGATGTATTTTCTCTGATTATTCATTAAAAGGGCTTCCAAGGGTCCGATTCCTAGCCTTTTGGTCGAGGGAGTGTGAGGCGTGATGACTAGGGGTGAGGTGACTCACGTCTAATTGAGGGGCTGGGTTATGGTTGTCCCTGGTAAAGTTTAGAGCAAGGGTCAGGGTCATGGAGAGGCGTATAATATTCAAAAGTCAAAGGCTAGGAGGCTGGGGTCGAGTACATGACGAACTACGCATGGGTTGGTGGGTGTGTGTTGAGTGGCTAGGGTTTGGGAAGTGAGGATGGCGTGTTTTGGTCATGGATCGGTCTAGGATGGTTAGTAATGAGTCTAGGGGAGACTGAGTGAGGGTCTCATTGTGGCTTTAGGTCGAAATATTTGGGACAAGTCGAGGGCTGATCCTAACCTCTCCCAGATGGGTCCCTGTGCGCGACCAGTGAGGTTACGAGCATCGTGTAGGTCACGTCAGATATCATTTTTGAGTTTGGTTTGTTCCAGGAGATATCTCGTCAAATTAGGGTTACGTGGATCCAATTTTGGAGTGATTTGGTTAAGAAATGGAATTTTATGATTTTTACGGTTTAGTCGCGCAATCTGCATCTCGTCGGGTCAAAAATGGTGATTTCGGGATTTTGGTCCTAGGGGCAGCCTGTTGTCATGAAATTATTAATTCGATGATTTTAAGCCATTTTGATGATATTTTACTGTTTATTTCAATTCTTTATGCATTTTTATTAATTTCTATGTTGAGAATAATGTTGAGGATTTTCGGAACGATTTATTAAGGTGTAATGATGTTAATATGAGGTTCAATAAAAATTATTTGGAGCAGTGTGAGGTAAAAATGAAATTTTTTGAACGATGGGCCTTCACTGTGGAATTTTTACGGATATTGGGCCGGAAAAGTACCGTGTGGTAATATCAACTTGATGCGTAACGAACTCCAAAAAAGCACTGGGGTGCCTTACATTGGCGGGAGTGGATTCCAGAAAAGCACTGGGATGCCTTTTCAAGCCTAGTACTATGGTCTTGTACCTTGATCAAACGACTTGAGGATTTGATGGTTCACAGTTGAGAAACGGAGTTCACCTAAAAATGCTTGTTTTGTAATTCTTTAAATTCATATGCATGATTTTGAGGAAAATGATTTGAGAAAATTGATACTCCTTTTTATCGCATTAAATGTTTTAAAATTAGAAAGGTATTTGAGTACAAATATTTTAATGCATGTGAGTGTATATGTAGTACTTGCTATTGTCACTCTTGTACTTGTTATGTATTTAGACTCACTGTGTTTGATTGGTGTAGATGACGCAGATGCTGAGATCGAGGGGCAGGATCCTTGAACAGACGACAGTCCAGCATGGCCGAATGGTCCAACGCTATCATCGGAGTGATGATCGACGGAGTTGTCGTATCGGAATACCACCGAGCTGTGATGGCTGATGGACCGGAATATCACGGACCGATGATTTCCACCGGCTGCTTGGCTGTGCATGGTATAGAGGCTGACTTGAGATGATTTTTGCCAGATGATTAACTGGCCTTGATGACTGATTCCTTTGGCAGCCACATGCATTTCATGACTTGATTTATAGCATGTTGCTTGATTGCTGTTTTAGATGGCTCTTCGTACTGAGGCTTGACCTCGTATTTGTTTTCCTGCTTTTGTGTTCTTTGGGTCTGTGTTACCCATTTGCAAGATCTTCAGGTAACCAAGCTGGACCAAGTGGAGTGCCAGCTAGTCGATCCCCGTTCTCTTGAGTCCCAGTTTATTTTATTATATATTGAACCGGGGGATGCCCCGTTTTTTTGTATTGGGGATCTATTTCTGATTTTGAGTTATTATTGTTACCTGTTTTATTTGAGTTTGAGTCAACTCGTATTTTTACTATGAATATTTTGACTGACGATTTTGAGTTCAGGCCCATTTTATTTCGAAAAATTTTTAAGACCGATTTTACGCTTCCGTGATTATGTGCTTAATTGTGCTATATTCTCTGTTTAGTAGCCCGGGCCCTGACAGGACATCCGCACGGAAGCTCAAAAGAAGAGACCCTTCCAGATGCAGCCTCAACAACAGACTCAGGCCAAGAGGCCGTTTACTGAACCTCAGAGGCAGCAAGGACAGGGTTAGTATAATTTTGTTTAAGCAGTTATCCTTCCATGCAAATTATGTGATGGTTGGACATGTTAGGGACAGCGAGATCGGCATCGAGGCCCGCACCTTCTGGGAGACCACAAAATCAGCAGGCTCCGAGACCTGAGCCCTTGATAGAGAATCCCACATGCCAATCCTGCAGACGCCAGCATGCGGGAAAATTCTTAAAGGGAGCTGGAGTCTGCTACAAGTGCAAACAGTCGGGCCACTTATCTTTTGTGTTCCCGCAACTATCACAGCCTGCCACCGGGAGAGTGTATGTGATGCAGGATGAAGAGGCTGATCCAGACACCACACTGCTCACAGGTAACCTTACGCATACCGCTTTGATTCTTGCGAACGTGAGATTGTAGACCTGTGATATTTTATGAATAGAACTTGAGTATGGTTTGTGAATAGTATGGTTACGATTATATGCATGTGTAATATCTACCAGGTATAGTAATGGAATTAGGAGTAGCTACGAGAGCCTTGATCGATTCAGGGGCGACACACTCTTTCATCTCTGAGAAGTTTGTACAACGGATGGATATTTCTAGGGAGAGCCTGACGGAGCATATGTTGGTGACAATTCCATCTGGAGAGGAGCTACGTATGGTCAGCATCATTAGGAATCTTGAGATGGTGCTACAAGGCTGTACTATTTTTGTAGATCTAATTGTATTCCCGATGCAAGAGTTCGATACCATTCTTTGGATGGACTGGCTAGCAGTGTTAAGATAAAATTTATAAGTTTTGATGATAACGAAAACAAGATAAAGAACTGAATTTAAGAATCAGATCTGGATAGTTGGTAATAGTTTTTAATCAGGAAGAGAGCTCAACAGATCTGGTTGTATAAACTGAAGAAAGTATATCAGATTTGGATATTCGGGTAGTTTCAGTTATCGGGTTAAGTATTTTGGATCAGAGTTTATCAGGTCTTTTCCAGAGGCTTCGTTTCAGATCCAAGAGATTAGGAACATAGTATATAACGGGGAAGATAGCTTATCAGATCAGACGAGAACAATTCAGATCAGATTATATATCAGATTCAGTACAGAGACTCCGATCATAACATAATCTACTCAGAATATTTCAGAGGCTATTTGTTCAGATTTCAGAAACAGAGATTCAGATCAGAACAGGGTATTTCAGATATTCTGTAATTACGGGTATTCAGATTTTATAGAGTTACTGGTATAGAAAATAAAAATGAGGTAGATTCGTAAAGGGGAGAAACTTCAGATCTTATAGTGATACGGTTAACGAGAAGTAAAGGGGGAAGACATGTAAAGAAGAAAGGTTTCAGATCTGATTATATCGTTAAAGAAAAGGGGATGTTACGCAAAAGAAGAGGTTAGCAAAGCTTATATATGAGAGCAGATTTAAGATCAGAACCGAACAGTTTTCAGATGTGACCTAAAGATTTCATCAAATATTTGTTCCAAAGGATTCAACGATCGAGATTCAATCGTATAAATCCTGGTAGACAAAGTGTATGAAAGAGACACAAGTTCAGAGCTATTTGGAGAATACTTTGCAGGACGCAGAGTTGGTTTATACGATGTTTACCTATTTTGGGTATTAAAGTCAACAAATCTCTGACAACTTTAGAAAGACGTTTGCATAGTATTAATGGAGAATTTAATGCATTGATACGATGAAGATATGCAAACAAGGTTTGTGTCTACTGGCTCAATTAATGACCGTTGAAGATTGAAGAGTATTTATAGCTGAAGATTTCAAACGAAGAAGCTCTCAGAATTTTTATCTCCCTGAATCTCGACAATTTAAGCTCTCTGCGAACTTTCAAACGCTATATCTCGCAAAATATTTTGAATCCTAGTCTTCAAAATGATACGATGAAGATATGCAAACAAGGTTTGTGTCTACTGGCTCAATTAATGACCGTTGAAGATTGAAGAGTATTTATAGCTGAAGATTTCAAACGAAGAAGCTCTCAGAATTTTTATCTCCCTGAATCTCGACAATTTAAGCTCTCTGCGAACTTTCAAACGCTATATCTCGCAAAATATTTTGAATCCTAGTCTTCAAAATCTCGAAGAACATTTCGTTCAGCTCTTTATCAGATATAATCTTTGAGATTCACTTCTGGTTTACATTTGTAAACAAGTTTCATTGTAAAATAAACCAGAAGATATACATTACTCTGTTTATATCGTATTCATTGTAAAGTCAGTTCAGAGTTTGTAACGAACGTGCTTCTTGAAGCAGTTCGAAAATATGTTCATTTGTATTCAGCAGTGTAATCTGTGTGATAGAGGTTTCTAGGAGTTAACTTTTAGCGAGGCTTGAGTGATCGGGTGTTTACAGAGGCTGTACACATCAAATCTTCTATTGGAACCTTCTTGAAAAGGAAGAAGGGGAGACGTAGGATTTCATATCCGAACTTCCAGAAACAAATTCTCGACCCAATCTCTTTATTTTCTTGCATCGCATTTTACTATTAACTGTTCACTATTTGATCGGTTTCTTTCCGTACATTATTTGTTAATCGAGAAAATAGATTTGGACTGAGAGCCTCAGATCTGGTCACTCAGATCTGAGTTAAGAACGGGCTTGTAAAATCGGTTTTAAAGGTTTTGAAAAATAAAAATCGAAGGAGTTCATTCAACCACCCCCCCCCTTCTAAACTCCTGGGCTTATTTAAACTATATTTTCAATTCCATTTATCCTATCAAGCAGTTTATCGAGCCGTAATTGACTTCCAGGGCAGGACTGTGGAGCTTAGATCCCCTAGAGGAGAGTCTTTTTTTTTCACGGCGGCTCGAGGCATGAGGAAACCTCGACTTATATCTTTCATGCAGGATAGGAAGCTTATCAATAGCGGTTGTCCGTCGTTCTTAGCTAGCATCATGATGACTACTTTAGTAGAGAGCCCGTCACTTTTAGACTTGGAGATTGTCAGAGAGTATTCAGACGTCTTTCCTAAGGATATTGTAGGAGTCCCACCGGAGCGAGAGGTGGAGTTCGCTATTGATTTGTTTCCAGGTATCATGCCGATCTCTAAGGCACCGTATCGTCTTGCTCCCACCGAGATGAAGGAGCAGAAGGAGCAAATTCACGAGTTGCTGGATAAGGGGTTTATTCTTCCGAGCGTATCCCCTTGGGGTGCACCCGTTCTATTTGTGAAGAAGAAGGATGGGAGTATGCGGCTTTGCATTGATTATAGGGAGCTGAATGCAGTGACTGTTAAGAATAAGTACCTTGTGCCGTGAGTAGAGGATCTCTTTGACCAGTTGCAGGGAGCTTCTATTTTCTCAAAGATAGATCTGTGATCTGGATACCATCTTATGTGTATAAAACGGCATTCAGAATGCACTATGGGCATTACGAGTTCTTGGTTATGACCTTTGGACTGACTAACGCTCCAGCAGTCTTCATGGATCTCATTAACCATGTTTTTCAGCCGTACCTTGACTAGTTCGCCATCGTCTTCATTGATGACATACTTATTTATTCGAGGAGCAGGGAGGAACACAACCAGCATCTGCGACTGTTTTGGGAGTACTGAGGGAGCGGAAGTTGTACGTAAAATTCAGTAAGTGTGAGTTTTGGTTGGAGAAGGTGACATTTCTTGAGCACATCATTTCTAGCAGAGGTGTGGAGGTAAATCCGTCTAAGGTAGAGGCACTCATAGAATGGGTTGTTCCGAAGAACGCATCTGATATTCGTAGTTTCCTAGGATTGGCAGGGTATTATCAAAAATTCATCAAGGACTTTCCTCCATTGCAGTGCCCTTAACTGTGTTGACGAAGAATAATGCCAACTATATCTGGAGCCCGGAGTGCCAGCAGAGCTTCGATACATTGAAGCAAGCTCTCATCTTAGCTATGCCATCAGGGCAAGGAGACTTCGTGATTTACACTGATGCGTCTAAGCTAGGCGTAGGCACAGTCTTGATACAGAATGACAAGGTAATAGCTTACACTTTGAGACAGCTGAAGACGCATGAGAAGAATTATCCAACGCACGATCTGGAGCTAGCAGCGGTCTTTTTTGCACTTAAGATTTGGAGGCATTATCTTTACGGAGATAAGTGCAAGATCTTCACCGACCACAAGAGCCTGAAGTATTTCTTCACACAGAAGGATCTGAACATGAGACAAAGGAGATGGATAGAGTTGGTGAAGGATTATGACTGTGATATTAGCTAACACCCGGGGAAAGCTAAGGTGGTGGCCGGTGCCTTGAGTAGGAAGCTCGCAGTTATTGCACATCTGACAGTTTCAGGGTCTTTGCAGAGGGAGATTCAAACTTTTGGGCTAGAGGTCTACACTGCGGGGAGAGCGCCTAGACTGAGTTCGATGACTATAAGGTCCATGCTATTATACCGCATACGTGATAGTCAGGCCAGTGATGAGCAGCTGTAGAAGTGTAGACTAAGGGATGAAGAGAAGGGCAATGGACTCTACACAGTGAGCGACGGGATTGTGAACTTTAGAGGTCGATTTTGGGTTCCTTCAGGTGATGCACTGAGAGAGCTGATTATGACGGAGGCTCATGTGTCACCATACTCCGTGTACCCAGGGAGCATGAAGATGTACAGGGATCTACAGCAGTTGTATTGGTGGCCAGGTATTAAGTGAGACATCATCCGATTGGTGTCTGAGTGCTTGACTTGCCAGCAGGTCAAGGTAGAGCATTAGAGACCTGCTGGACTACTGAGACCACTCCCTATTCCTGAGTGGAAGTGGGAGAATATTTCCATGGACTTTATAGTTGGACTGTCATTATAACGCCCAGACATTTTAGAGCCACAATTAGAAAGTTATAAGATTTGAGAGATTAAATTGAAATGCTACTTTATTCAACTTCCATTTTGAGTTGAGTTTCATATTTGAGAATGCAATTGCAGGACCTGTTTGGTCTACCCTTACGAGCCAATTGAATCCTTCTTATTTAAATAAAATGATTCGATTTTAATGCATTAGATTTCACTTTAAAATGGAGTAGCACTTTTTAAAAGATTTTGACATATTGATTAAACGTGTTTCTTCCTTAGACATTTTAATTCATATATATAGGATGTTAGACACATCGTGCATCATCATTTTCAACCAAAAACACTTTCCAAAAAGCAAACGCTGCTCTCTGTGAAGAAAACGAGCAAAAAACTTTCAAAGCTTTTCGAAGGAGACGAGCGGTGTGTACGTGATTTGTCAGATTTCATCTATAATTGTGTTACAGAATACAGGAAAGTAAACTCTATTTCTTGCTACACTCATTAAAGCATATATTCAGTTCTGTATGCATGTTTGTATGGGTTTTTAAAGATTTGAATATAGCTACGGCTGCTCTTCAGAAACCATAAAAGTTCATACTCTGTTTTTATGATGAAGTACATGTTTACTGTGATTTTGATCCAGAAAAATGTTAGAAAATTGTTTGTCGATGTTCGTCCAGTAGTTTCTTGAGAATTCTAAAGATTTTTCTTCGAAGTAGCTTACAAGTAGCTTATTTAATTTATTCCAGAAATTTCTTGAGATCTTTTGATTTCTTCAGACTGAGGTTTCCTTCGTTGTTTACATTCGGTTCTTAACCCAAAAGCTGAGTTTTCATATTGAACAGATTCTAAGTTAGAGTTCTGTTTCTATGTTATTTAAAGTTCAGATCCGAGTTTTTGTTCCAAATCTGAATTTGGTCAAAATCTGTTTCATTGACCATATCGAATCTGAGTTGACCAGTAGGCCAAATCTGAATACCTTATTCTTAGTTCAGATGCTTACGTATAATTCAGATTTCACCTTTTTATCATTCAAATCTTCTTCGATAGATATAGAAATTACAGATTTGAATTTCTTGTTCATTTATGCTTCAATTCGAAAGATTAATTCGATTCATTCGAACAAACTCGAGTTACTTGATTCAGTTTCATCTTCGCAAGTATTACAGAGAATCCTCAAAGTTTTCCAGAACATTATCAGAAGTATAAAACCAGTAAACCGTGCCAGAATGAAAAGAAAAATAGATTTACGAAAGAAAGAAAGAGCAGAAAGAAATGTTTACAGAAACGTTTTACAGAAAAGTTTTATATATTATGGCTTAGACAAGAGATGAGCTTAGGAGAGGGTGAGGACGCTGGCTGACGAACCAGTGTGCCCCTTTCAACTACAGAAGGGACTAAGATATGGTCGACAGACTGTATACCCTTTGTATACGATAGATGGGTTTTGCACCCGTGTGGCGCCCTAGTCCACTTTTTCATAAAATACCGCACGAAGAAAAAGTTTGCAAGTTTTTTTTTTAAAGAACTTTCCTAATAATACAAACCCATTGGGTGTGCGAAATAACGAACTGCACGTTTCGCGCATAAGGAAACAGATTACAACAGATTATGGGTTGAAAGTACTGAAGACGAGATAAATTTGAATAGAAACACTGTTACAAAAATATCTTGATACAATTGGTGCAAAACAGCTGGGAATCAAATCTGAAACAAGGTGTCAATTACAACTGCAATCACAAAAGAGATAAGGTCTGCAGCAGTAGGAAACACTGGTTCCTCGATAAACACACATCCCCAAAATGATTCAACTCGCATCTACCAGCTCTCACTGAACAACACTACCTGCACCCATGGAAGCTAGTGAGCCTAAGGGCTCAACAAGTAGATCTGGTAATAACAAAGGCAATACGGCACAGGCAGAAAATAAATTTAATTGAAAGCTGAAAGCTGCAAATAGATATGTTCCAAAACCGAACAAACGAATAAGCTGGAACTGGAAGCTGGAAAAATGAGATAACAATACTGATCTTTTAAAACGCACTTAAAAGCATTTTAAACATAAACTGGGCATCCACAAAAGCACAGAAACATTTAAAACATAAGCTCTTTCGTAAACATTAGCTATGGGAGAAAATCAGATCCCATCATCATTTTCTTGATTCATGACTTATGGCTCGGAAATTCTACATTAGGCCCTTTTTTTGCACTTAATCACATGACTACTAAATTCAGTATCTAGCATATAGCTCAACATGAAGGGGCAATCTCCATCCGGACAACTGCTCACCTTACTCATATGAAAGTGCATCTGACACACAGTCAGCTGCTCACCTTTCCATATGAAAGGGCATCTGACACTCAGTCAGCTTCTCACCTTTCCCATATCGACCGTATGTTATCTTTGCCATAATTCTTAGAGTCTGAATATTTTGCTGCTAAAAAAAATGCTCTTTAAACTTCTTTTTCTTGGATCTGAATCATCTCACAGAAAACATCCATGGTTCGCTACTTTAAAACTATTTTGACATTTAAAAGCTTACTGGGCGTACAACGGAACTCAAACTAAGAAACATAGAACAACGCAAGCTATAGGAACGAAGAACATATAGCCGAACACTAAACTGAGGAACAATGACATAAGATCTGATATAATTGGAAACAGATTAGTATTATACCTTTGAAAGAAAAGAATTAAGCTTAGAATTAAGGAATTCGTCCAGAATGGTCTAAGCTGGATTAAACTCAGAGACATAACATAAGCTTAATGATAGGAAATCAGATCTCTCTCGGGTAATGAGCAAAGCTGCCAACAGATCTCTCTGAGGAATGAACAAAGCTGTCAACAGATATCTCTCGAGGAACAAAGGTTGCTGTCAACAGATCTCTCTGGGGAATGAACAAAGCTGTCAACAGATATCTCTCGAGGAACAAAGGTTGCTGTCAACATATCTCTCTGGGGAATGAACAAAGCTATCAACAGATATCTCTCGAGGAACAAAGGTTGCTGTCAACAGATATCTCTGGGGAATGAACAGAGTTGTTAACAGATATCTCTCGAGGAAACACGAACAAAACTGTCAACAGATATCTCTGGGAAAGGAACAGTAGGTTGCTGTCAACAGATACCTCTCCGGAAAATCGAACAGAAAGTTACTGTTAACAGATCTGTCTGGAAAAATCACGAAACTCTGCTTCGACTCGGACAGATTCTAAAAAAACTAGATTCGCTTATCAAATCAGGACTTGCTCCCGATCGAACCAGCATCGCTTATCCGTTTAAATTCAATGTCCAGGTCTTCACAGTACTTTAGGAAAACAAGAACTTATCTTGGCTTTCTTCCCCGAACTCTGTACATCCCAGTAGTTTTGAAAGAAACAACAACAGCTCTATAAACTCAAATATCTCTAAAAACTGAACTTTCTACCATTTTAAAATAACAGAGCACTATCTGCGAACCCATAATTTTCCAAAAACCTTTTTGAAAAGAAACAAGCTCAGTTAAACAGAAACCATAACTACACAGGCAAGCATTCAACTGGAAGGAACAATATTATTCTATCATGGGCACGTCAAAGAACAGAACTAGCTTGCCTGGAAGACGAACAAAGGCGTGAACAGACACCCTGGTTGGAACTTCCCACGAGCACTTTGAAGCTTCTTAGAAAATTTTCAGAGAAAGTTACGTTTTCTGGCTACTCAATGCTGAGGGTTTTACCCATTTAAAAGAGCTCAATTATAGAAGTATGGGTGAAAGAACGTACACAGTAAAGAAATGATGGTGTTTGAAATCATTTGGTTTGAAAAGCTGTCGCCCATTTATTTTTATTTTAAGAGATATATTTTTAAATTTAAACATTTTCTTTAAAAAGAATAATTTAAATTAACACTTTGAATTAACTATTTAAAACCCCCTTTTTTTTTAAAACTCGAATCGTGCTTGGGTTAATCCCTTCCGGAATAATCCGTGAACCGCATTCTAAATCGAAACTCAAAATCAGCATAGATGCAAATTGAAGTGCTGAAAATGCTGAACAATAGCAATCTAACCCCTTTGGGAAAGAAAATGAATAATATATGGACTTATGGATTTTTGGGGCGTTACAACCCGAGGATCATAGGCCGATGTTGCTAGAAGCTTTACCTTGATCTGATGGGTTAATTCGAAACTGTTGTTTCGGAGTCACAAATGTTGTGAGCCCACGGCTAGCTGTATCCCTGAACCATTTAGGGTCACACAAGTACTTGTTTTTCAATTCCCGTACGAAAATTAAGCTCAATTTGTTGAGTATAATAGGAGGAAGGATGGAAGTGCGACTTGCTAAAATTAAATAGGGTCTTCAAAATGCAATTTCCCTAAGTTTGGACTAGATTGACTATCCTTAAAGCTTACAGGGGCCAAACTGCTATTTTGGATTAGGTGGTCCGAAAAATTGTTTTCACGTCATAATGATCAGTTTTGTAAACTGTGTAGATCAGTCCGATCTGATCGTCGATCGGGATTATGATGAAGCCATAGTGATGGACTTGAAACCAATATTCACCCTGGGCCTGGGCCCGACCCAAGCCCAATAAGCTGGTTCAAGCCCATGGAAAATCTATAAATAGAGGCCCTGGGGTATTCATTTGAGACGCACCAAAAAGCTCATCAACTTATTCTTCCTCTCCTCTCCTCTCCTCCCCAGCCGTCGCCGCCGCCGTAGCCACCTGCCGCCGTAGCCGCCTGCCGCAGACGCCGCCGCCGCAGCCGCCCGTCGTGGCCCTCGGAACTCACGTTCCGACTGTTCCGGTGAGAAGATTCCATCCGTGAAATCTTCGTCGAGTTTTCTAATGCAGACCGGCAAAGGAATTGGGATTCTGATCGTGGACCGGATTAGGAGGCCAAAACCGCCAACTGTTGAAGTGCCGATTTCCTCGTGAAATTGGTCAGAGCCAGGCGCCTAGACGCCAGCAAGGTACCATTCTAAACATCCTATGTATGTTTATGAATTGTTTTACAAGTGTATTGACAGTTCCGGATACGTCGCTGCGCCAACAGTTGTATCAGAGCTTTGGCTCGGATCTGTCAATACACTTTTTCTGCCTGAATTGCATTAGATCTCAGTTTTTCAAAAAAAAATTAAAATTTTTCAGGCCGCACGCCGCCGCGCGCACCGCCGCCTTCCGTTGCGTGCACCTCCGCCTGCTGTTGCGCACCCGTCGCGCATGTTGCGGCGGGCGTTGCGCGCCCGTCATGCACGCCCCGCTCGCACGTTGAGGCGGGCGTTGCGCGCGCGTTGCTCATGCCCCACGTGCACGGGCCGGCGGGCGATGCGTCCGCTGGCCGGCACCAGTGCATGCACGTCGCGCACGGCGGTGCGTGCACCTGCCGTCCCTTCTGCGCGAGCTGTGCGCGCAGGTGAAGGCCCCTCGTGCGCACGCGTTGCGCACAAAAGCGCGCATAGCGTGCAGCACGCGTGCTGCATGCGGGCAGGCGGCGGCTCACCGACCGTTCGAAGGTTCCGGGGCGGAGATGCAGCGGCGGTTTTTGAATTCTAGGGTTTTCCGAGCCTGTCCTAGGCGGCGCGAGGGGTTTTTGGGCCAATACTTGATATTGGGCTTTTTGGTCGGACCAAAATTAATTTTTGAAAATTTTTGAGATATTGGACCTAAACTTGTTTTAAGCCCAAAATTGATGCAATTAAATATAAAATAGATTTTATTATAAAATATGATTTTTATATTTAAAATATGATTTGTTGTATAATATCAAAGATATCATTTCAAAGTGGGCCTGGTTTATGGCCCGTTTCCACCCCTTTTAAAATGTATCCCTATTTGTCATCGTTATTTAAATGTAAATATTAGACTTAGTGGGAGGATAATTTTGAAGATGGTCGAGATGATGATCAAAGATATTGAATACCAAAGACTTGTAAAACTGGAAGCTTATGTAATAGGATTGCATTTGCATAATGCATGTCACCTAGGATTGGACCTAGATCCGTGCTTGGCAACCACGGATCGCATAGCTCTCGCTTATCGATCATCCCAATTATATATGCGATATATATCTGTTGAATCCGCGTTTTTAATTTTAATTTAAAATTATTGATACCAAATTTCAAAATTAAAATCCCTCATTTTAAATTTGATTTAAAATTCATATCAAGATTAAAAGGTTCATGATAAGATCATGAAACTAAAGGGAATTTAAATATTGTTTAAAATTTCATGCCTTCCATCAACAATGGGTGTACGTCGATGCTACCCGCATACATAGCCCGACTCAGGGGTTCTGTGTGTCGGAAAGCTGTACACGTCATTGACACTTGCTGTGAGTTGGTTGGAACTCCCTTTAACGTTGGCTCATATTATTGGGGACATTAAGGGGACCGTCCATCACAACTCAACATTGATGGGTCATCTTGACACGTGATAGTAATCGGCGTCATATTATTGGGCACTTACTGGACGTGAGGTAAATACATGGAGGTTGCACCTGTTGCAATTGGGCTCTACCTTTTGAGGGTCATGGTTGGCTGATATTATTCGGGACCATGATTTCTTGATTGGACTCTGTGTACCCACTAAGGAATCTTGCTTTCTAGATTTCATTAGAGGGTGGTGAAATTGTTAAAATAGTGGGAGGGTAATTCATAAAACTAAATGACCTTATTTTATGTCTTAGCGTTTTTCATAAATAGTCTGTGATGCATGTCTATTTTTCTTTTCAGTATAAACTGCTATTATCATGTCTTCAATCAAAAATCCACTTGCTGCTATACTGGATAGCAACAAGTTCACTGGCCTAAACTACCAAGATTGGCTTCGAAACCTCAATATTGTTTTGGCTTCGTAGAAACTTCTCTACATGCTAAATAAGAGCCCTCCGAAGGAAGCCCCTACCGATGTCAGTCCTGAGGTGTTGACAAAGCTAAATAAATGGTGGGATGACGAGCTTAAGGCGTGGTGCTATATGATGGCATCGATGTCCAACGAAATGCAGCGGCGCTTTGAGAAGACGAAGTATGATGCTGGCATACACCTTCATCTCAAGGAACTGTACGGGGAGAACTCTTGGACTGAGAGTTTCACTACTGTCAAGGAGCTCATGACGAGCCGCATGCGCGAGGGGACTTCGATCCGCGAGCATGGGGTCCTTATGATTGGGCTCATTGAGAAGCTAGTAGGCCTTGATATCACACTTCCACATGAGCTGTCTGTGGATCTGATTCTCCTCTCCCTGCCTGCTGCATTCGACCCCTTTGTGGTCAACTTCAACATGAACAAGCTGGAAGCCACCCTTGAAGAGGTGGTAAACATGCTTGTTGTGTTTGAGGCGACCATAAAGAGGGACAATCCCGTCCTCCTTTTGGGCTCTTCTTCCTCTGCGAAGAAGGGTCCCAAACGCAAGGGAAAGAAGCGTTCTGCCCCTGCGAAGGAGTAAAATCCCACCAAGAAGCCTAAGGCAAGGGCCTCAAAGCCGGAAAAAACTGAGGATGTTTGCCACCACTGCCAAAAGCCTGGGCACTGGAGGAGGAACTGTAAGGATTACCTCGAGCCGTTGCGAACTGCAAAAGGTATGTTCTACATTGAAATAAATATGTCTCTTAACTCGACTTCTTGGGTACTTGATACCGGATGTGGATCTCATATCTGCAATGATTTGCAGGTAATGACAAGAAGCCGGCGTCTTAGAGAGGGTGAGACCCACTTGAGGCTTTTCAACGGAGCAAGGGTTTCTGCTGAAGCTATAGGAGATGTTTATTTATTTCTGTCTTCAAATTTTAAGTTGTTGTTAAGAAACGTTTTATTTATTCCTGAATTAATAAAGAACATCATTTCCGTTTCTATGCTTGATAGTGATGGATACTCTTGTCATTTTGCCAATTTGATTTGCAATATTTACAAGATGAATGTTTAATTGGAATTGGGGAACGAGAAAATGATCTATACGCCTTAAAATTGAGAGAAGTTCCAACTCGCGATGTGGAAACACACACAACAACAATAAAAAAGAAAAACGATAGTTTGAACCCGGCACAACTTTGGCACGCTAGGGTAGGTCATGTTTCCTTAAATAGGATGAACAAGTTGATTAGGAGTGACATGTTTAATATATCTGATATTAACTCCCTACCAACTTGTGAGTCTTTTCTCCAGGGAAAAATGACAAAATTGTCCTTTACGGGCAAGCCTGAACGTGCTCAAGGCCTATTGGATTTGATCCATACTGATGTATGTGGCCCACTTAGCATTGGTACTACGTCCGATCACACCTACTTCATCACATTTACTAATGATCACTCTAGGTATGGGTGTTTGTACTTAATAAAGCACAAGTCTGAATCATTTGAAAAGTTCAAAGAATTCAAGGCTGAAGTAGAAAATCAATTGGGAAAAAGTATTAAAACACTTCGATCCATCGAGGTGGAGAATACTTGAGTGCCGAATTTCAAGACTATCTTAAATAGAATGGAATTCTCTCACAGTAGACCCCTCCGGCCACACCACAGCTCAATGGTGTAGCGGAGCATCGTAATCGAACCTTGATGGACATGGTTCGATCTATGATGGGTTTCACTGAACTTTCTACCTCATTTTGGGGCTATGCGCTCGAAACGGCGATAATGTTGTTGAACAATGTCCATACCAAGGCAGTAGATAAAACTCCATATGAGATATGGATGGGCAAGCCACCCAAGTACTCATACTTGAGGATTTGGGGATGTCCTGCTTACGTGAAGCAGACAGTGGGAGATAAGCTGGATAATAGATCCATCTTATGTTACTTCATTGGGTATCCTAAGAATTATAGGATACCACTTCTACTATCCCAATGAAACAAAAGTGTTTGTCTCTAGAAATGCCACATTTCTGGAAAGGGAATTTCTACTTGATAGAAAAATCAAGATAGTAGAACTCGAAGAGGTTCGAGAACCATCCGAAGTACCAAGTGAATCTCCCGCACCTCAAGAGCCAATACTTGATATGGACACACCTAGGAGATCTGAAAGGGTTCCTAGGGCTCCTGTTAGATATGGTTTCCTCCTTGAAGATGATCAAAGTGATCAAACCATTAGATGTGATCCAAGAACCTTCAAAGAGGCAATTTCCGATGCTGATTCTAATTTGTGGCTTGAAGCAATGTAATCTGAGATTGACTCAATGCATTCAAACCAATTTTGGACTCTTGTTAGTCCTCCCGAAGGAATTTTTCCTATCGGGTGTAAGTGGATATACAAGAGAAAACTTGGGCCTGATGGTAAGGTACTGACCTACAAGGCACGGCTTGTCGTGAAAGGTTACACTCAAAGACAAGGTGTTGACTATGATGAAACCTTCTCACCAGTCGCAATGTTCAAGTCAATTAGAATCCTACTAGCCATAGCCGCATGGTACGACTATGAGAGATGGCAAATGGATGTGAAAACTGCGTTCCTTATTGGAAACATTAAGGAAGAGATCTATATGATGCAGCCTGAGGGTTTCACATCTGTAGGAAGTTAACATAAAGTATACAAACTTTAGAGATCGATCTACGGTCTCAAACAAGCATCGAGAAGTTGGAACCTAAGATTTTATGAAACAATTAAAGAATTTGGTTTCATCAAGAATCCCGAGGAGCCATGTGTGTATAAGAAGGTAGTTAAAAATGTTGTGACATTCCTTGTACTTTATGTTGATGACATTCTACTCATTGGGAATGATGTAGGAATGTTGCAGTCAACTAAAGTATGGTTGTCTAGTAGATTTTCAATGAAGGACATGGGTGAAGCATCCTATATTTTGGGAATACTGATCTATAGGGATATATCGAAGAGGATGCTCGGACTCACCCAAGCGACCTACATCAATACCATACATAAGAGGTTCTCTATGGAAGAGTCCAAGAGAGGACACCTACCTCTGTGCCACGGGGTCACTCTATCCAAGTCTATGTGTCCAAAGATTGATGAGGAGATAGAGAGTATGACACGTGTGCCATATGCCTCGGCAATAGGTAGTATTATGTATGGTATGATCTCAACTAGACCAGATGTCGCATACGCTCTGAGTGTCACGAGCCGCTAACAAGCCAACCCCGGCCAAATGCATTGGAAGGCTGTGAAAGATATTCTTAAGTACTTACGAAGGACTAAGAATATGTTCATGGTCTATGGGGGTGGTGAACTGAAGTTGGAACGCTACACTGATTCTAGCTTCCAATACGATGTGGAAGATTCGAAGTCAACCTCTGGATTTGTATTCATGCTCAATGGTGGTGTTGTCTCTTGGAAGAGTTCCAAGCAAGACACCATCGCGGATTCAACCACTGAGGCTGAGTACATCGCAGCATCAGCTGCTGCTAAAGAGGCGGTTTGGATTAGGAATTTCGTCCAAGAGTTGGGCGTAATCCTTGAAAGAGTTGGTCCAGTCCCGGTGTACTGTGACAACACAGGTGCTGTTACGCAAGAAAAGGAACCTAGGTCTCACCAAAGATCCAAACAACTGAGAAAATACCACATAATCTGGGATATTGTGGCTAGAAGTGACATAGCAGTTGAGAGAGTCGCCTCTGCAGACAACATTGCTGATCCACTTACGAAGCCCTAGCCAGGACCGTTGTTTGAAAAACATCGCGAAACAATGGGACTACGTCTGATGAATAGTTGGCTTTATGGCAAGTGGGATATTGTTAGAGTAGGTGCCCAACTATCCAACTTGTGGCGTATGGGTTGTTGTTGACTCTATGTAAAACGATCTTTATTTATGAAATTCGTATTCTTTTATGGCATTCTTTATCGTCATTATTTTATAATGTTATCAATTGTGTTGGATAAAGACGTGGAATGCACCATAGTGTTTGTTAGATGTGATAGTGGATATGATGGCTATCATGAAACACATCTAATAGTCACTGTGTATTCTAAACTCATTCGGCCGCCCGAGTTTGAGACTAGCATCTGCGATGTGAAGTACCACGTTTCATTGGTAGGGAACATTGTGATGTTCTGAGCATGTAGATGGATAGTGACGTGGTGATCTATCGAACTACACTCGTTCGGATTCTCCAAGTGGTTACCATATGTCGAGTGGAGAGTCCGAGTTCTTGGTTGTATGGATTAGTCCTTACTACTCGAAACATCATTGAGACTCTACATGATTAGTCGCCTCACTTTGACTCGTTTACCGACTTCGTGAGGGTCATCAGGTCTCGAGATTGGGTGAGGTCACGAAGCATGTGGAGTCGATGCTTTGTTGTCGAGGATTCACCGCTTGCCCTAGTGCAAGGATATCCTATGCTATCTGAGGAGATAATAGTGTGACAAATATCTGGCCAGAGTACTCTTGTGCTTCAGTGTTAATGAGTTTACATGGTAGCACTTGCGATGTCGCTATTCTGATCTCCACGATGTATGCATGGCTATCGAATCTCTAACGACTCTCGATTTACCAATGGTCGTTGATTCGATCGGGATATATGAGCTGAAAGGACCATACTATACGCTAACCATGACCGACTGGTTCTTGCAGCACTATCAGTGATACTTAGGGGATCATGGGGCGATGTTGCTAGACGCTTTACCTTGATCCGATGGGTTAATCCGAAAATGTGGTTTCGGAGTCACAAATGTTGTGAGCACACGACTAGCTGTATCCATGAACCATTGAGGGTCACACAAGTACTGGTTTCTCAATTCCCGTACGGAAATTAAGCTCAATTTGTTGAGTATAGTAGGAGGAAGGATGGAAGTGCGACTTCCAAAAATTAAATAGGGTCAAAATGCAATTTCCCTAAGTTTGGACTAGTTTGACTATCCTTAAATCTTACAGGGGCCAAACTGCTATTTTGGATTAGGTGGTTCGAAAAATTGTTTGCACATCATAATGCTCAGTTTTGTAAACTGTGTAGATCGGTCCGATCTGATCGTCGATCGGGATTATGATGGAGCCACAGTGATGGACTTGAAACCAATGTTCACCCTGGGCCTAGTCCCGACCCAAGCCCATTAAGCTGGTTCAAGCCCATGGAAAATATATAAATAGAGGACCTGGTGTATTCATTTGAGACACACCAAAAAGCTTATCAGCTTATTCTTCCTCTCCTCTCCTCTTCTCCCCCGTCGCCGCCGCCGTCGCCGCCTGCCGCCGCTGCCACCGCCGTCGGCAATCACGTTCCGACCGTTCCAGCGAGAAGATTCCGTCTGTGAAATTTTCGTCGAGTTTTCTAGTGCATACCGACGAAGGAATTGGGATTCCGGTCGTGGACCGGATTAGGAAGCCAAAACCGCCAATGTATTCATTTGAGACACACCAAAAAGCTTATCAGCTTATTCTTCCTCTCCTCTCCTCTTCTCCCCCGTCGCCGCCGCCGTCGCCGCCTGCCGCCGCTGCCACCGCCGTCGGCAATCACGTTCCGACCGTTCCAGCGAGAAGATTCCGTCTGTGAAATTTTCGTCGAGTTTTCTAGTGCATACCGACGAAGGAATTGGGATTCCGGTCGTGGACCGGATTAGGAAGCCAAAACCGCCAACTGTTGAAGTGTCGATTTCCTCGTGAAATTGGTCGGAGCCAGGCGCCTAGACGCCAGCAAGGTACCATTCTAAACATCCTATGTATGTTTATGAATTGTTTTACAGGTGTATTGACCATTCCCGGGCTCCAAATTTTAATTCTTTCGCTACGCCCCGGGAGCGGGATCCGGATCCGCCGCTACGCCAACAGGTACTATATTTGCTATGAGTACAGCGTATCACCCACGGACAGATGGCCAATCTGAGAGAACTATCCAGATTTTGGAGGATATGTTGAGAGCTGTTGTGATGGATTTTAGTGGTAGCTGGCAAGACTCGTTGTCTTTGGTTGAGTTTTCCTACAATAACAGCTATCAGGTCATGATTGGGATGGCACCATTTGAAGCTTTGTATGGCAGAAAGTGCAGATCATCGATATGTTGGGAAGAAGTGGGGGAGAAGCAACTGTCTTCTCCAGAGTTTGTGCAGCAGATGAGAGATCAAGTGGATTTGATTCGCCAGAGAATGAAAGCTGCACAAGATCGCCAAGCTAGTATGCGAATAAGAGGCGTAGGCCTTTAGAATTCGAGGTTGGTGATCTAGTTTTACTTAAGGTTTCTCCTCCACAGTGTTATGAGATTTGGTCTCAAGGGAAAGTTAGCTCCTCGTTATGTTGGTCCCTATGAGATAGCTGAGAGGATTGGCCCTTTGTCTTATCGTTTGCTGTTGCCACCAGATTTTTATTCCTTACGTGATGTGTTTCATGTTTCGATGTTGAGGAAGTATGAGCCAGATCCCTCGCATGTGTTGAGAACTGATGAGGTAGAGTTAGATCGGACTTTGAGCTATGTGGAATATCCCTTGCAGATCTTGGATAGAGAAGAGAAACAGCTGAGGAATAAGACCATTCCATTAGTAATGGTCAGTGGAGCAAACATGGTAAAGAGGAAGCTATTTGGGAACTGGAAGAGAAGCTGCTGCGTGAGTGGCCGCATCTATTTGAGTGAGTGTTGTATCAGATTCTAGTAGTTGGTTCTTTGTTACTTCTCGAAAGATGTTTGCTTAAGTTCTTTTCCCCAGTTATCTTGAACTCTTTATCTTGAGCTGTTTGATTTCAAGGACGAAATCTTGTTTTAGTGGGGGAGAGATGTGAGACTCGAAAAGATGATGAGATTAATTGAGTTAATTAACCGGGTTTTATTGGATTCAGATTGAGCTTGAACAGATCTGGATGTTCAGCTTTGAGTTGATATGCTTGGAGAAGCTATCGGGCCTTGTTTTAGTCCTTAGAATAATTCCGGAGAGTAGAGGATTTGAATTCAGCGATCAGGAGTGAGCATGGGTCATCGCTGAATGCTAGTGTTCAGCAGTGGTGACATGAGCAGTTGTTGCTGGATTGTTGGTTTTCAGATTTGAGGAGAAGTCTGTTATCGAGGGCATTCAGATTTCTCCTAGAGCGTTTCCATATCGAGTACCTAAACTACGTCTTTTGGATTAGTTGGAACGACAGCGTTTTGGTTTAGCGGGCGAGACACAGTAGTGAGCAGCGTTGGTCTTCAGATTTGAGAGAGATCTGAGTGTTCGAAAGCGACGCCGTTTTGAGTTTAGATTTCGTTGGCGCTAGCGATTCAGATCTGAGTAGCGGTGACGTGTCTAGATGTGACAGTAGAAGCGGTGCGACGTCGTTTGAGTTAGTAGAGATCTGCTTTGGCGTAGAGTGAGATCTGTTGCGAGATCTGGATGCGAGGGGGAATATTAGCTTTGAGATTTAAGCTGTCAGTGAGCTCTGTTTAGAAGCTTGAACAGATTTGAGTATATAAGAGGACTTGTTCTTCGTTTCTTTGTATTATTTCCCGACACTTAGAATATTTCCCGATTGTAGATCTCTGTCGTGATACCCTAGCTACTGTTCATCGAACCTTCTTCGATTTCCAACGGTATACAGCTCCGATTGAAGTAAGAGTGGTAGCGTTGGACTCCTCTTGCTGTGACGCTACATTTGGATATTGTTTTCGGACGTTTGCTTGAAGCTGGTGAGGTGCGCGAAGACATCTCCCTTCTGTAGTCTGTTAGCGTTTCGTCCTAGCTTGTTGGGATAAGTGTTCAGACCCTGCCTTGTGTTTTGTTTAGAGCTCTTTGTTGAGTTAGAGGGGTAGTATAGCGCTGGTCGAGTTGTAGCTCCCAACTGTTGCTTTTCTGTGTTTCGGTCCTTGAGTAGTTGTTTGTACTTGGCTTAGCAGGTGTGAGATCTGCGTTGCTCGTACCCAGTTTGTAGTAATTGTTGCACAGAGACTTGAGGTACGGATGTGATCTTGCGTACAGCGTTGAGAATGGCATGGATATGTGCTTATGCTTGTTGTTTTGTGATTTTGTGTATATTGTCTTGTTATCTGTTGCATTTTGTTGCACTGCATACACGCATCTGTTCCATGCTGTTATCAGATCTCTTGTAGACGTATCTTGTGTACTTGGCTTAGCAGGTGTGAGATCTGCGTTGCTCGTACCCAGTTTGTAGTAATTGTTGCACAGAGACTTGAGGTACGGATGTGATCTTGCGTACAGCGTTGAGAATGGCATGGATATGTGCTTATGCTTGTTGTTTTGTGATTTTGTGTATATTGTCTTGTTATCTGTTGCATTTTGTTGCACTGCATACACGCATCTGTTCCATGCTGTTATCAGATCTCTTGTAGACGTATCTTGCTTGCTGTATTGAGCGTGCCAGGGTGCTTGTAGAGGCGCGCGGGTAACTCCCGTCCCTCATCTCCCTGCTGGGACTGTTAGCCACCGTGAGCAGAGTGGGTAGCTCCCACATCTCATGTGTTTGGCAAAAGCAGGTTGAGCGTTGATTATGCACCTTGTAACATGTGCTGAGATGAGTGTGTAGCTCCCATATACTCACACACATTGTGGCCACTGCCTTCTGTTCAGATTCCAGTTGTTGAGCTACCTTTGGAATCCTTTGGCTCCCTGTGTTCGGTTGTAGCCTTGATCTCATGCATAGCATTTGCATTTTATCTGTTGCTATCTAACTGCTGTTTTCAGTTGCTCTCCGTACTGGGGTTTGACCCTTGTCCCTCTGGGGCTTGGTTGTTTGTTGCCTGTGTGTGTTTTCAGGTTATCATGGTTACTCTGCTTGTCGTGGAGTAGACCCAACTGGAGGTGCCCCAGGAGGTGGTTAGTGTGTCCCAGTTAGCATATAGCATATTATGTATCAGTACTGTTAGCCTGGGGTTGTCCTGTGCTTTGTAGTAGTGGTTGTATGGTACTTGATATATGTTTTAATATTGTACTATTGTTTGAGTGATTTTATTTACTGGGATATTTTGAGTATTGTTGTATTTAAAATTATATGTTTTAATCGTCAGGCCAAAGCTTTTAAGCCACTTTTGTATGCTTCCGCTATTGTTTTGCGTGGTTCGACTCTATATTGTGCATGAGGCCTGACATTTTTTGTATCAGAGCTTAAGCTCGAATAAGTTTGATTTATTTTGATCACACTTGAGTCTAGGCACAGTGTTGCGTGTTGCATGTGCTTGGTTATGTGATCTATGTGATTTATTGTTATGTTATATATCTCTTGCTGTGTGACCTTACCCTCTTAGTGCCTTCGTAGATGTCGCCTAGACGTAGGGGTAGAGGTAGAGGGCAGTTTCAGGAAGAGTCCGAAGGTCAGAACGAGGAAGCGCAGCGTAGTGTTCCTCGTCGTGGACGCGATAGATAGGTTGACTTGGAGGTAGATGAGCTGGCAGCCCGAGTGGATGATATGGAACTAGTGATGGCGAGGTTTCAGCGGATGAATCCTCAGACGTTCAATGGCGATGAACCTAGTTCTGATGCTCAGTCTTGGTTGCAGCATATTACTGGATTGTTCGATCGTGTCAGGTATGACGATGAGCGTAGGCTGAGTTTAGCTACGTTTCAGTTGAGAAGAAGTGCCGAGCGTTGGTGGAGAGGTGCTTCTAGGACTCTCGAGGAGACAGGCATGGGGATTTCGTGGATTAGCTTTTGTACTGCCTTTCATCAGGAGTACGTTCCGGAATCTTTTGTGAACGCCAGAGAGCGTGAGTTCGATAACATGGTTCAGGGTTCTATGTTCGTGGGTGAGTATGCCCGGAGATTCTCTTCTCTTCTTGCGTATGTTCCGCATGTTGCTGGCTGAGAGAAGACAAAGAGGAACAAGTTCATGGAGGGGCTCAATGAAGAGCTGTATTCTTTTGTGTTGGCGGGTTCACCGACGAGCTATGCAGAAGCGGTGGAGAGGGATATAGACATTGAGGAAGGACTGCAGAATTGTCGGTCGCGTGTTAGGCCGCAAGGAATGAAAGGTATTCATCCCGTGGTTCCGGGAGTGCAACCTTCCTAGTCAGTGCAGTCGTCTCAGCCACGCCAGCAGCAGGTAGCCCAGCAGCCCGGAAACCTGAGGTTTAAACCTCGTGGTCGTCAGTTTAAGAATAAGTCTGGTTCTAGTTCTTCTGGCTCGGGGAGTTCGAGCAGTGGCAGTAGATCCAAGGTGGAGTATTGCGGCCAGTGTGGTGGAAGGCACCCGACAGCGCAGTGTGATGGTGTGTAGGGTTCGTGCAATGTTTGTGGTCAGTACGAACATTTTGCTAGAGTGTGTCCTTTGTCTGGATCGCAGAATACCACCGCTCCACCGCAGGGTCGAGGTGGATCATCTAGAGGTCGTTCTTTTCCAACCCAGCGGCAGTTAGGGGAGCCTCAGTTTAGGCCTTTTCAACAGCCTGGTCCTTCACGGTTTGGACAGTCTTCCCATCCTCAGATTTCAGGACCTCAGTTTGCTCAAGTGAGTGCCATGACTAGGGAGCAAGTTGAAGGCACGCCAGGCGGAGGAGTGATTTCAGGTACTTGCTTTGTTTTTTATTTTCCTACGCGTGTGTTGTTTGATACAGGACCGTCACACTCGTTTATTGCTGATGCATTTGTGGTTGAGCATGGTTTGCATACCGTATCTTTGTGTGATGTTGTGTCTGTAGCGACTCCTGCCGGCGCGAGCTTGTTTTCCCAAGAGATTTTGTTGAATGGCGTTATTAGGTTTGGCGAGAGTGTGTTGTTAGCCAACCCGATCAGGCTACTGATGTGGGATTTTGATTGTATAGTGGGAATGGACGTGCTTTCTAGCTATAGGGCCACTGTGGATTGTTTCCATGGCATTGTGCGATTTAGGCCCGAGTCTGGCAAGAAATGGAATTTCTATGGACAAGATTCCCAGTCGAAGATTCCTTCGGTCTCTGCGATGGAGATGTTTAGCCTGTTGTCGCTAGATAATGCTGGTTTTATGATCTATTCCTTAGATGCGTCTTCTTCTTCGAGCGTAGAGCTTAGTAGGGTTCCCGTGGTTCGACATTTCCCGGATGTGTTTCCGGAGGAGATTCCTATTTTTCCTCCGAGGAGGGAGATAGACTTTAGCATTGAGTTGGTACCTGGTACATCCCCGATTTCTAGAGCTCCGTATCGTTTAGCGTCTGCTGAGTTGAGGGAGCTTAAGGTTCAGCATAGTGATTTGCTGGAGAAGGGATTCATTAGACCGAGAATGTCTCCGTGGGGAGCGCCTATCTTGTTTGTTAAGAAGAAGGACGGGTCGATGAGGATGTGTATCAACTTTAGACAGTTGAACAAGGCGACAGTGAAGAATAAGTACCCTTTGCCTAGGATCGATGATTTGTTTGATCATCTTCAGGGTTCAGCTGTGTTTTCTAAGATAGATCTTCATTCGGGGTACCATCAGTTGCGCATCCGTGAGCAGGATGTTGAGAAGACAGCGTTTCTTACGAGGTATGGGCATTATGAGTTTCTAGTTATGCCTTTTGGTTTGACGAATGCTCCCGCAGTTTTCATGGATTTGATGAACCGAGTCTTTAGAGAGTTTATCGATCAGTTTGTGATTGTGTTTATCGATGACATTTTGGTGTACTCTAAGACTCCGTTGCAGCACAAAGAGAATTTGAAGTTGGTTCTTCAGAAGCTTCAAGACTCGCAGCTGTATGCTAAGTTCTCCAAGTGTGAGTTTTTGTTAGACCGAGTTGTGTTTCTTGGTCACGTGATTTCTGTTGATGGTATTTCTGTGGATCCCAGTAAGGTAGAGGCTGTGATTAACTGGGAGCATCCCAATAATGTTGCTGAGATTCGTAGTTTCTTGGGATTGGCTGGCTATTATCGACGTTTTTATAGAGGGATTCTCTAGTATAGCTATGCCAATGATGCAGTAATGACGCAGTTGACTCACGCATAGCATTTGCATATTACTTGTGCATTCCATTACCTGTTTTATGCTGCTCTCCGTACTGGGGTTTGACCCCATGTCCCTCTGGGGCTTGGTTGTTTGTTTACCTGTTTGTTGTCCAGGTTTTCCAGGTTATTCAGCTGGTCGTGGAGTTGACCCTGCTGGAGGTGCCCCAGGAGGTGGTTAGAGTGTCTCAGTTAGCGTATAGCATATATGTATCTATTCTAGTAGCCGGGGAGTGCCCTGTGCTTTGTTGTAATCAGTTGTATTCTGTCGTTCTTGTATGAGATACATGCTGTACTGTTGTACTGTGTGACTTTAAACTGGGATATTGTGAGTATTGTTGTATTTTAAATTATGTTATCATTCAGTCAGGCCAAAAGCGAAAATTTTAGCCACTATTTTTAAATGCTTCCGCTATCGTTTGTGTGGTTAAACCTGTGTTTGTGCACGAGGCCTGACACCTATTCATGCACTTGGATTTACGCGAATGAGTTTTGTGTGCCAGTATGCCTCCCAGATGTTCTAGGGACCAGCATCATGATGATACGCCTCCTCCTTCTCCCCCAACTCCACAGATGATGCCGTATGAGAGGGCTAGCGTGGACATGCTATCCGAGATCACGAAATGCTAGAGAGGCAGTCGGAGTGATTCAGGAAGTCTCATGAGGAGGACGTGGCTGAGTGGTTCCGAAAGCAGGGACCCAAGAAGTTTGCTGGGACTATTTATCCACTAGTTGTGGAGGAGTGGATTCGTTCTCTAGAGACCATGTTCTCTTATATGGGGTCTCCAGGATGCTGACAGGGCTAGGTGCGCCATTTTCATGCTGAAGGGAGATGCAGCACTCTAGTGGGAGGGTTCATTGGTTGGATTAGTCTTGGAGGACCTGACCTGAGAGAGGTTCAAGGTCGTCTTCTTCGAGAATTACTTCACAACGGACGCTCGGAGTCAGCTGATTAGGGATTTCATGAGTCTACGCCAGGGAGACAAGTCAGTATCGAGTATGTCCAGCAGTTCGAGCGAGGGTGTCACTTTGTGCCCTCGATCGCGCTGGTGGAGAGTGAGAAGCTGAGACAGTTTACTGTTGGACTGAGACCAGACATCTGCCACGATGTCAATATGGCGGACGTGATTATGTACATGGCTTCAGTGAACCGAGCTTATCGGTCTGAGATGGGCCGGAAGGATATGAGGGACGACTTCCAGTGGAAGAGACAGTTACACCAGCCTGCTAGGGGACGGTCTTCGCAGCAGCCATCGAAGAGAACGCATCATGGGCCTCCTAAGGGCCCAACTCCTCATGGGCCACAGCAGTAGAGACCACAGGTCCATCAGAGGCCACAACAGCAGGGGACTAGTGCCCCTAGACCTGGAGGAATACCGATCTTCAAGGAGTGCCATAAGCAGCATCCAGGACCTAGCATGTCGGGATCAGGCAGGTGCTATCACTGCAAGGAGCCAGGGCATATTTCTAGGGATTGTTGTAGCGCCCCAAAATCCATAGGACCACAATTGTTATTCTTTTTATTCTAAGGACCGATTTGATATTTGATCATCCAGATTTCAATTCAAACTAGTTTCAGTTGTTTAAACTGATTTCTTTTCTTCCAGCTTAGAAGCACGACCCAGATGGTTTCTAGAAGGATTTAGCCCCAAGCACAATCCCGAGCTGGAGCAGTTTTTCTTTTAAATAAATTCTTTTGGATGGAAGATTAGTTTTTATATAAAAATGGTATAGCAAGTTTACAAATTAAAATAGTAGTAGGGAGCTTTTATCAATTTGCAAAGGATTTGGTATGGTAAACCATGCCTAATCATTGTACCTTCCACCTACTACAAATCATACTCCCATATATGATTGTGTACGTGAGTTCTAGAGCTCATTTTGTTTACAAGAAAATCTTTCATTCTCTTTTAAAATCAAAAGCTCACAGAGTGTGCTTGAGAAGATTTCCAGCCAAGGCCATCTGTTCGTTGGGATTCTCATCTCAGGCAAGTAAAATTGGTTCTTGCTGCATCTGGAAAACATATATTGTTTCGTTGTTTTCTGTTGTGTGCTTGCCTGATGCATGTTTCAGTTCAGTCAGTTCATGTTTATGTCTAAGCTATGGATTCACGGCTTTGATGCTTTAGTTTTGAGGAAACTCACTAGTTATCTTTTAGCAAAAGCAGTTGTGTTTTCAAAAATACTGAGTTGTACAGATTTCAAATAAGATAAGCCAAACAGAATTTCTATTTTTTGGTGTGCTGTAAAAGTCATGGACATCGACTCTGAACGGATAGGCGATGCTGGTTTGATCGGGATTATGTTCTGGTCGAATAAGCTGAGCGGGTCTGTTAAGGGACTGTCTGAGCTGGTGCAGTACTTTCGTTTCTAAGCAGATCTGTCCTATTTTCCTTGACCATACTGCGTGATACGCTACTAAACTGATTGGGTTTCTTGAAGCTGAGTGACCTTTCAAGCTGAAATTCTTGCTCCAAGTCTTATGTATCTGTTTTACTACGCGTAAGCTGTTTTCTTATAACCAAATTTGTTTTACTACGCGTAAGCTGTTTTCTTAGAGCCAGATCTTTTTTTCCTATTCGTAAGCTATTTTCTAGCCAAAGCTGTTCTTCACGTCTGTGATATGTTTTCACATCCGAAATCTGTTTTATGTAGCCAAAGCTGTTCTTTACGCTTGTGACTTGTTTTCTTTAGCCAAAGCTGTTTTGCTTTCATAAGCCGTTTTATCTTCTGAGCTGGTTTCTGCTATCATCATCTCGTAGCCCAACTATGCACTCAGTGATCGATCTTCGATCAAAGCAATGTAAAATAGCTATTTCATCCAATTAAAGGAAGTAACTTTAGTTTTAAGGACTTATGTCATAGAGGGCCCGGACAATCAGGAAGGGATCAAAGATTATGGTAGGACTATAATATCCCTTCACAAGAAAGTTGCTGAATTCAGATAAGATGCTAGCAAGCACCAGGACCAACAGAGAGCTTCTAGGCCATAAGTCACTCAGTATATAATTGTGATTCGGATCTGATTTCTCGATATGTCTTTTCATTAGCAAGATTTCAGTTCAGATGACTTCCCTTAACTTATGTATTATGATCAGTTATGCCTGCAGTATATAACTTTGTTAACCTCAGTTTTACTTGTTGAGCCCCTAGGCTCACTAGTTTTACTAATGCAGGTGAGGCAGCTCAGTGGCAGGCAACCTACAGTTTTACTGTTGAGCCCCTAGGCTCACTAGTTTACTAATGCAGGTGAGGCAGCTCAGTGGCAGGCGGGTGGCGCGAGCTGAACTAGATTTGGGGGTTGCGTGTGTTTATCAAAGGCCAACGTTTCCGTGAAGCCAGAGCTGTTGTTGTTTTTGATCTTTTGTCGAAACTGTATTAAGATCCATTACAACAATAGAGATTTCATATAGAGTTCCATTATTTGTAATCTCTCATTTTGTAAGTTAAACCAGAAGTTCTTTTATTCCAAAGCTGTTTCTGCTATTTACTTTTGGCACCATATTTTGTGTACCAGTTTTCGTAAGGGAATACAGCTTACAACATTTTTGCACTTAGTCCTTCTATTCCTTTCGATTATCCATTTACTCTAATTCGTTGATTCCCATGGGTTGGGGCATCACAACTTGGTATCAAAGCATAGTTCTGAGATAAATACACACTTCCCAATTTGGAGCAGTTTTCGCCATCTAACTGATCTGTGAGTTTTATTGTTATGTTAAGAGTCATTTCTCTTATGAGTTCTGATGTTCTTTTGTGGTGGATTGCGGGCTATAGATTAAGATGTCAGGTAGAGGAAGAGGTAGAAGAAGCACCCCTGTATAAGAACCCAGTCCAGACAGTAATGCTCGTATTACCCAACTCTTAGAACTATTAGTAGAACAAACAGGCAGAGGCATAAGTCAATCTTATAACAGCAGGGGACCAAATCATGATGATTCCCAAGAGAAATTTCGAAGACAGAAACCAAAGGTGTTTAGTGGTACAACAGATCCGCTTGTTGCTGAGAGCTGGATCAATTCTATGGTTTTGAATACCTTCAGGTTCCAGATCTGGATAGGCCTAGGTGCGTTATATACATGTTAAGAGATGATGCAATGATCTGGTGTAGGGAGCAAAGCTGTCAGTGGATTTGGCGACCTTCTCATGGGACGAGTTTAAACTGGTGTTCTTTGAACAGTATTTCACAACAGACAAGAGGTCTGAGCTGAAGCAGGAGTTCCTGACCTTGAAACAAAGGAGCATGACAGTATAGGAGTATGTTCGATTGTTTGAGAGAGGATGTTATTTTGTGCCTCTTATTGGAAGTGTTCCCGAGGAGAAGTTGAGTCATTTTATGGAAGGACTGAAGCCTACATTTAAGCTGAATGTTAGGCTATCTGAGCCCAAAACTTACAGGGAAGCAGTAGACAAGGCCCAACGAGTTGAAAGGGATTGGAAAGATGTTGAATAGGAGAGACAGCGGGAGAGGCAGGCCGTCCAAAAAAAAGACCAAAGGCCATTTAAGAAGTAGAACAGGAACCAGCAGCAATCTCAAGAACAAAAACCGTTACCAGTTCAGCCTATTAGTGCAGTTCCAGTTAGAGACAACAAGCCAATTTGCCCCAAGTGCCAAAAGAATCACTCGGGACAGTGTAGAGCTGGGCAGAACGACTGTTACAAGTGTGGTGCTCAAGGTCACATATCCAGGTTTTGTCCAAAGTCAAAACAACTGGTGCCCAATCGAGCTTATATCATGACAGCTGAGCAAGACAACCACGATTCCACTGTAATTACGGGTAATATTTTGGTTGCTGGTATGCCCTCTATTGTCCTGTTAGATTCGGGTGCGACCCATTCCTTTATAGCTGAAGATTTTGCTAAGAATTTACCTTGTACATCAGAACAATTGTCCCTAGGCTATTTTGTGGCTTTACCCTCAGGAGAAGAGCTAGTATCTCGTAGTATATATTGTGACTTAGAGCTCGAGTTTCAAGGACATTTAGTTACCGCCAATTTAATTTTTCTACCTATGCCCGAATTCGATTTGATTTTTGGAATAGACTGGTTATCTAAATATGGAGTAGTAATCGATTTTAAGCTCAGGATAGTAACTGTCAAGCCACCCAAAGGACCCCAATTTTCTTTTGAACTAACCAGCTTAAACGAGTTCCTCGTGTTATTTCAGCCTTGAAATCCCATCGTTCCTGAGGAAAAGTGGAGTAGGATTTTTAGCAAGTTTATCTTCCCTAACTGTTTCTAGTAAGCCCAAGCGGGATGATGTGAAGGTGGTGAATGAATTTCCAGAATTTTTTTCCAGATGACATCAGTGGACTACCTCCAGACAGAGAGCTAGAATTTGTTATCGATTTAGTACCTGGTGCAGCTCCTGTTTCCAGACCGCCCTATAGGATTGCTCCCATAGATATGAAAGAGCTGAAGGAACAAAACAAGATCTGTTGGATAAAGGATTCATACAAACCAATACATCCCCTTGGGGAGCCCCTGTTCTGTTCGATAAGAAGAAAGATGAGAGCTTAAGATTGTGTATAGATTACCACGAGTTGAATAATCTTACCATTAAGAATAAGTACCCCCTGCCTATGATTGAGGAATTTTTCGATCAGTTGAAGGGAGCATGAGTGTTTTCCAAGATAGATTTGTGATCTGGATACCATCAGCTTAAGATCAAAGTAGACAGCTTTCAGGACACGTTATGGTCATTATTAGTTTTTAGTAATGCCTTTTGGATTGACCAACGCTCCATATATTTTTATGGATTTGATGAATAGAGTTTTCCGTATTTATAGATGATATCTTAATGTAATCCAAGACCAGTTCAAAGCACACCAATCAGCTTAGGATAGTGCTACAAGTTTTGAAGGCCAAGATAATTTTTGCTAAGTTTAGCAAGTGTGAGTTTTGGCTGGAGAAGGTTGCATTTCTAGGTCAAATAAATTCTAAGGATGGATTAGAATTCGACCAAGCTAAGGTCGAAGCTGAGACTAGCCTGTGCCTCGATATATATCAGAGGTAAGGAGCCTTTTGGGACTTGCTGGATACTACAGGCGACTTATCCAAGGGTTCTCGAAGACAGCGGTTCCATTGACTTCGCTGACTAGGAAACAAGTTAAGTTTGAATGGATCCCTAGATGTCAGCAGAGTTTTGAGAAGTTGAAGCAAGCGTTGATAGATGCTCCAGTGCTAACCATGCCTTCTGGGCAAGGAAATTTTGTTATCTACATAAATGCTTCCAAGCTGGGTTTAGGTGCTGTACTGATGCAGGAACTTAGGGTGATAGCATATGCTTTCAGACAGTTGAATAATCATGAAAAGAATTATCCTATGGATGACTTGGAGTTAGCAGCAGTGGTTTTTTTCTTGAAGATTTGGAGACATTATCTGTATGGGGAAGTGAGAGACATTCACAGACCACAAGAGTTTAAAATACTTCTTCACCTAGAAAGAATTGAACATGAGACAGAGGAGGTGGTTAGAGCTGGTCAAAGATTACGATTGCACCATTAGCTACCACCCAGGAAAAGCCAATGTAGTGGCCGATGCACTTAGCAGGAAATCGATAGGATTAACCCAGCTCACAGCTCAGAGGCACTTAGCTTATGAGATTGAGAACTTTGGGCTAGAGCTGGTTCCTCGTCACAATACTGCAGCCCTAGTTGTTCTCACCATCCAGTCTTCATTGATAGACCAGATTAGAGAAGGTCAGTTGAGGGATGAACAGTTGAAAAAGTGGGTAAAACAAGATGAAGAGAAAGGAGGAAATCTCTATACATAATCTGGAGGAATTTTTAGATATCAAGGTAGACAATGGGTTCCCAGCGTGGACAACTTGAGAGCTGATCTGATGACAGAAGCTCATACAGACCCGTACTCAGTACACCAAGGGAGTACTAAAATGTATAAAGATCTTCAGAAGTTGTACTGGTGGCCAGGAATGAAACGTGATGCCTAACCTGTAAGCTAGTCAAATCAGAGAATCAGAGACCAGCTGGGATGCTGAAACCCCTGCCGATACCAGAATAGAAGTGGGAGAGTATTGAAATGGATTTTGTAGTTGGTTTACCCAAAACTGTTCAAGGATACAATTCTATATGGGTTATAGTAGACCGACTCACCAAATCAGCTCACTTCTTACCAGTCAAGATACTTTTGATGTGAGAAAATATGCCGAGATTTATATAAGAGAAATAGTAAGAATTCATGGTATCCAAGTCTCGATCGTATCTAACAGAGATCCAAGATTTACGTCAGCTTTTTGGTGGTGTCTACACAAGGCTTTGGGTACTAAGTTGACCTTTAGCACAGTCTTTCACCGCCAGACAGATGGTCAATCAGAAAGGGTGATTCAGATACTGGAAGATCTACTCAGAGCTTGTATCATAGATTTTTCAAAAAGCTGGGAATTTAAGCTACCACTGGTAGAATTCACGTAAAACAATAGCTTCCAAGCATCACTTCAGATGGCCCCTTACGAAGCTCTCTACGACAGGAAGTGCAGAACATCCATTCATTGGGATGAGATAGGACTGCAAGCTGGTTTGGACCAGATATAGTAGAACAGACAGCTGAATCTATTAAAAGATAAGAGATCGATTGAGGACAGCTCAGAGCAGGCAAAAGAGCTATGTTGATAACAGACGCCGCGAACTGAGTTTCGAAGCTGGATGTGTTCTTAAAGGTAGCTCCATTGAAAGGTGTAATGAGATTTGGGAAGAATGGTAAGCTCAGCCCAAGGTTCATTTGTCCATATGAGATTTTGGACAAAGTAGGAACGTTTGCTTACAGACTAGAATTGCCCCTACATCTGTCCTCGGTGCATAACGTTTTCCATGTATCAGCTTTGAGGATATGTTCACAACCCATCGCATGTGTTCAGCTATGAACCAATCCAGAGGATCCTTCATAGACAGAATAGGAAGTTAAGAAACCGTAGCATCCCGATGGTTAAAGTTCAGTGGTCTAACCAATCATAACGGGAAGCAACATGGGAGACAAAAGCTGATATGCATAGCCTCTACCCAGAGATGTTTGGTAAGTAAATTTCGAGGACGAAATTTCAGTAAGGAGGGTAGAGTTGTAGCGCCCCAAAATCCATAGGACCACAATTGTTAGTCTTTTTATTCTAAAACTTGATTTGGTATTTGATCATCCAGATTTCAGTTCAAGATAGTTTCAGTTGTTTAAACTGATTTCTTTTCTTCCAGCTTAGAAGCACGGCCCAGATGGTTTCGGATTTCGCCCCAAGCACAATCCAGAGATGGAGCAGTTTTTCTTTTAAATAAAATGCTTTTCGATGGGAGATTAGTTTTTTATAAAAATGGTGTAGCAAGTTTACAAAATAAAATAGTAGTAGGGAGATTTTATCAATTTGCAAAGGATTTGGTAATTGTAAACCATGCCTAATCATTGTACCTTCCACCTACTACAAATCATACTCCCATATATGATTGTGTACGTGAGTTCTAGAGCTCATTTTGTTTACAAGAAAATCTTTCATTCTCTTTTAAAACCAGAAGCTCGCAGAGTGTGCTTGAGAAGATTTCCAGCCAAGACCATCTGTTCGTTGCAATTCTCAGCTCAGGCAAGTAAACTTGATTCTTGCTGCATCTGGAAAACATATATTGTTTCATTGTTTTCTGTTGTGTGCTTCCCTGATGCATGTTTCAGTTCAATTAGTTCATGTTTATGTCTAAGTTATGGATTCACGACTTTGATGCTTTAGTTTTGAGGAAACTCACCAGTTATCTTTTAGCAAAAGCAGTTGTATTTTCAAAATAATGATTTGTACAGATTTAAAATAAGATAAGCCAAATAGAAGTTCGATTTTTTGGTGTGCTGTAAAAGTCATGGACATCGACTCTGGACGGATAGGCGATGCTGGTTTGATCGGGACTATTTTCTGGTCGAATAAGCTGAGCGGGTCTGTTTTGGGACCGTCTGAGCTGGTGCAGTACCTTCGTTTCTAAGCAGATCTGGCCTATTTTCCTTGACCATACTGCGTGATTCGTTGCTAAACTGATTGGGTTTCTTGAAGCTGAGTGACCTTCCAAGCTGAAATTCTTGCTCCGAAGCTTATGTATCTGTTTTACTACGCGTAAGCTGTTTTCTTAGAACCAAATTTGTTTTACTACGCGTAAGCTGTTTTCATAGAACCACATCTGTTTTTCCTATTCGTAAGCTATTTTCTTTAGCCAAAATGTTCTTCACGCCTGTGATCTGCTTTCACACCTGAGATCTGTTTTATGTAGCCAAAGCTGTTCTTTATGCTTGTGATTTGTTTTCTTTAGCCAAAGCTGTTTTGCGTTCATAAGCCGTTTTCTCTTCCGAGCTGGTTTTTTCTATCACCAGCTCGTAGCCCAGCTGTACACTCAGTAATGTTTTTAAAGACAAAATGATTTTCATAATATACTAGTTTCAGTGAATGATCTTTGATCAAGAGCAATGTATAACAGCTATTTCATCCAATTAAAGGAAGTAATTTCAGTTTTAAGGAATTATGTCAGAGGACCCGGTCAACCAGGAAGTGATCAAAGATTATGGTATGACTATAATATCCCTTCACAAGAAAGTTACTGAATTCAGATAAGATGCTAGCAAGCACCAGGACCAACAGAGAGCTTCTAGGCCATAAGTCACTCAGTATATAATTGGGATTCGGATCTGATGTCCCGATCTGTCTTTTCATTAGCAAGATTTCAGTTCAGATGACTTCTTTAAATTATGTATTATGATCAGTTATGCCTGCATTATATGACTTTGTTATCCTCAGTTTTACTTGTTGAGCCCCTAGGCTCACTAGTTTTCCTGATGCAGGTGAGGCAGCTCAGGGGCAGACGGGTGGCACAAGCTGAACCATATTTGGGGGTTGCGTGTGTTTATCAAAGGCCAGCGTTTCCACGAAGCCAGAGCTGTTGTTGTTTTTGATATTTTGTCAAAACTGTATTAAGATCCATTACAACAATAGAGAATTCATATAGATATCCATTAGTTGTAATATCTCATTTTGTAAGTTAAACCAAATGTTCTTTTATTCCAAAGCTATTTCTTCTATTTACTTTTGGCGCCCTATGTTTTGTACCAGTTTTCGTAAGGGAATACTGCTTACAACATTTTCACACTTAGTCCTTCTATTCCTTTTGATTATCCATTTACTCTAATCCATTGATTCCCATGGGGTTAGGCGTCACAATTGTCCTAAGAAGAGACAAGCAATAGGTCGTGTTTACGTGATGCAGGCGGAGGCTGCAGACCCAGACGCGACACTGCTCACAGGTATTCCGCTTTAGAATTTACGCCATTTCCATGATCTTGGAATTCTGGTATCATTGTGTTCTAAATTGCATTCTGAGTAGAACGCTGCTAGGAGATTTTCTGCCTTAGTTTTTTGGGTTGAATCTAGAGAACTATAGACCTCCTAGAACTTTCCTCTAAAAAACGTAGACGGGTAGGACTATAGAACCTAGAAATGTTTTAGGAATTTAAATGCTTATTGAAATCTCGATTGACTGTAAACGCGTGCCTGTTGGACGTTGCTGTTTCAGGCGAGATTCGTGTTCTAGGTGTCACTACCATTGCCTTGCTAGATTCAAATGCGACTCACTCGTTCATCTCGATTGCGTTCATCCAGAAGGTGAGTATTATCCCGGAGAGCTTGGGTGTGGCTCTCGCAGTGACGATCCCATCAGGAGATGAGTTAGTGACGTCTAGTGTTGTTCAGGGATTGGTGATGATGTTTCAGGGCCATGCAGTCAGGGCAGACTTGATCGTACTTCCGATGTCAGGATTCGACCTCACTCTAGGGATGGACTGGTTGACCGAGTATGGAGCAGTGATTGACTTCCATAAGAGGTCAGTGATGATCAAGCCGCCAGGGCAGGAGACTTTTCTCTTTGTAGCAGCGAAGAGACCGCGGAAGCCTAGATTTATCTCTTTTCTGCAGGAGAGGAAGTTAGTCGAGCTTGGGTGTCAGGCGTTCTTGGCCAGTGTTACCACCTCAGGAGATTCAGCAGGCCCTTCACTGTCTGAGGTGGAGGTATTCAGGGACTTTACAGATGTTTTCTCTTATGATGTTGTGGGAGTTCCACCGAAGCGAGAGGTGGAGTTTTTCGATTGAGCTGGTTCCAGGTACAGTGCGCATCTCTAAGGCACCGTATTGACTGGCCCCTACCGAGATGAAGGAACTGAATGAGCAGATTTAGGAATTGCTCGACAAGGGATTTATTTCTCCCTAGCTTTTCTCCATGGGGCGCACCAGTACTGTTCGTGAAGAAGAAACGATGGTAGTATGAGGTCGTGCATTGACTACCAAGAGTTGAACCGAGTTACAGTGAAGAACAAGTACCCACTACAGAGGATCGAGGATTTGTTTGATCAGTTGTAGGAGGCTTCAGTTTTCTCAAAGATTGATCTAAGATCCGGTAACCATCAGTTACGAGTCAGAGAGGAGGACGTGCCCAACACTGCATTCCGGACGTGTTACGGCCACTACTAGTTTTTGGTGATGCTGTTTGGACTGACGAATGTCCCAACGATCTTCATGGATTTGATGAACCGAGTTTTCAAACAATACTTAGACCAGTTCATCATCGTATTCATTGACGACATCTTAGTCTATCTAGGAGCTTAGAGGAGCATATACAGCATTTTCAGACCACACGCAGACTTTTAGAGAGCACAGATTGTATGCTAAGTTCAATAAGTGCGAGTTTTGGCTTGAGCAGGTGGCGTATTGGGGGCATATCATTTCTAGAGATGGGATTTCAGTCGACCCATGGAAGGTGGAGCCAGTACAGAACTGGGGGACTCCAAAGAATGCAACAGAGATTCGCATTTTCTTGGGTTTAGCCGGTTATTACCGCAATTTCATCAAGGGCTTCTCTTCGATTTCAATGCCCTTGATAGACCTGACCAAGAATAATGCGAAATACGTGTGGAGTCCCGATTGTCAGATGAGCTTTGATCCGTTGAAAGAGGCCCTCACTTCAGCGTCAGTATTAGCGATGCCAGTGGAGCAGGAGGAGTTTGTAGTGTATACAGATGCTTCCCTGAGAGGTTTAGGTGAGGTTCTGACGCAGGGTGGTAGAGTCATCACTATGCATCGATACAGCTGAAGAGTTATGAGCAGAACTATCCGACGCATGATCTGGAGCTTGCAGCATCAGTGTTCGCACTGAAAATTTGGAGACACTACTTGTATGGTGAGAAGTGTCAGATTTTCACCCACCATAAGAGCCTCAAGTACTTCTTCACCCAGAAGGAGTTGAATATGAGGCAACGCAGATGGCTGGAGTTAGTTAAGGACAATGATTATGACATTAGCTACCACCCGGGTAAAGCTAATGTGGTAGCAGATGCTTTGAGCCGGAAGACTTCAGTGGTGGCATGCTTATCAGTCGAGCGACCACTACAGGCGGAGATTCAGAGGTTTGGGTTGGAGTTTTATTCAGGGACTGTGCGCCCAGTCTAACAGCGCTCACCATTCATCCAACTCTTCGAGATCGGATTAGGGAAGGACAGGCCACTGATGAGCAGTTACAGCAGTGGAGACAGATGAGGCAAGAGGCCGGGGTCTGTATACAGTTGAGGATTGGATCACTCGTTTCAGAGGTCGTATGTGGGTGCCAAATACTGAGCAGTTGAGAGATGAGATCCTATCAAAGGCTCATGCATCGACGTACTCCATCCACCCTGGGAGTACGAAGATGTACACGGATTTACAGACTCTTTATTGGTGGCCGGGGATTAAGATGGACATTGGGCGATTCGTATCCGAGTGTTTGACCTGTCAGCAGGTCAAGGCAGAGCACCAACGACCAGCAGGGTTACTACAGCCGCTCCCTATCCCTGAGTGGAAATGGGAGAACATCACGATGGATTTTGTGGTTTGATTACCTAGGAGTCCCAGAGGTTACACAGCGACTTGGGTGATTGTGGATCGACTCACCAAGTCTGTGGCATTTCCTATCGGTGAATAACACTTTCACATTGACTCAGTACTCAGATTTATACATTAGATAGATTGTTAGACTGCATGAAATATCAGTCTCTATTGTGTCAGATTGGGACACCAGGTTCACATCTATATTTTGGAGGATCTTGCACTCCGCATTGGGGACTAAGCTATCTTTCGATACAGCTTTTCACCCACAGACAGATGGCTAGTCGGAGAGAGTCATCCAGATTCTAGAGGATTTGCTGAGAGCATGTGTGATAGATATTCAAGGTACGTGGGATTTTAGATTGCCCTTTGTAGATTTCACGTACAATAACAGTTTTCAGGCGTCGATTGGGATGGCTCCATATAAGGCTCTGTACGGGAGAAGATGTAGGTCTCCCATGCACTGGGACGAGGTTCGCAAGAGAGTATTGACTGGGCCAGAGCAAGTACAGCAAACAGCAGACATTGTGACTAGGATACGAGATCGGATTAGGACAGCTCAGAGTCGGAAGAATATTTATGCCGATTGTAGACGATGAGATCTGGAGTTGGCGGTAGGGGATCACATATTCGTGAGGATATCGCCCATGAAGGGCGTGATGCATTTTGGCAGGAGAGGCAAGTTCAATCATAGATTCATTGGACCTTTTGAGATTTTGGATAGGGTCGGTACGTTGGCGTATCGGGTAGCACTACCACCCAGTCTGTCAGCAGTGCATAATGTGTTCCATGTTTCGATGCTACCGAAGTATGTAGCGAATCCATCGCATGTGTTGGATTTTGAGCCGCTTCAGTTAGCACCAGATCTATCTTTTGAGGAGCGACCAGTTCAGATCTTGGCTCAAGAGGAGCGCAGGCTTAGAGCGTGGAGTATTCCGATGGTCAAGGTCCGGTGGCAGAATCACTCAGAGGATGAGGCTACCTGGGAGACCGAGGCCGTTATGCGGACGCGCTATCCAGAGCTTTTCGGTACGTAACTTAATTTCGGGGATAAAATTTCTATAAGGTGGGGAGAGTTGTAACGCCCAGAAATCCTGATTACGTGAGAATAGGTGGATGACTATGGGGAAAATTGTTTTAGGAAAATGTGTCATTTTACGTGATTACGTGATAATTTTATGTTTTAAGATGTTCATGTCATTTTTTAGCCTGTTTGAGTTCCGGATGCGTAGACAAGACTGGGACGACCGAGGTGAAAGTTTATTTAAAATCTTTAAGCCCTTTTTTTAAAATAAAAATTTATTATTTTAAGCAGTATTTACGATAAAATAAGATTTTTATGTATATTGGTCAAGGGAAACCCGTTTTTCACCTGTACGGGCTATTTTAATGAGCTTGGCTACATTTTAAAATTTTGAGGATTTTATATTACGAAAAGTTTGAAGTTCAAAGTTTAAATTGGAGTTTTAATTAGCATTTTTAATTTTTGAGGGTTTAAGAAGGGAAAAATCTTTTATTTCCTAACTTAAAATATTGAGAGAAGTCTTGTAACGCCCAGAAATCCTTATTACGTGAGCATGAGTACATGATTAGGGAAAAAATTGTTTTTAGAAAATTATGTGTCATCTTATGTGATTAAATGTTATTTTATGTTTCAAGATGTGCATGACATTTTTATTAGCATGATTGAGTTCCGGACGTGTGGACGAGACGGTGGACGATCGAGGTGAAAGTCTATTTGAAATTTTTAAGCCCTCAGATTTTAAAAGCCAAAAATTTATTATTTTAAGCAGTATTTAAGAAGAATAGTATTTTTATGCATACTTGTCAAGGGGAACCCGTTTTTCTCCGATACGAGCTATTTTGATGAGCTGTAATACATTTTAAAAATTTGAGGATTTTAAATTACAAAAATTAAGAGTCCAAAGTTTAAGTTTTGACCTTAATTATCATTTTTATAGTGATGGGTTAGTATAGGAAAACTCTCTTATTTTCCTAATTAAATCATTAGAGGGGTCTTTTGGTACTCCATCCATTTTGTAACCCAAGATTTTGAAACCTAGCCTCCCTCCTCCTTCTTCCAAGCCGCTCCCTCCCCTTGGCCGAACTCCTTTGGTCAAGCTCCATCAAACTTTTTGGTGAATTCAAGGATCAAGCGTCCCAATCTCAAGTCCTCCATCCCGGTAACGCATAGTCTGTATAGTTCTTCAAAAAGGCACGCTCTATTCTCCCTTTTTCTCACCATTTAAATCATAATATGCTTTTTTTGAAAGATATTGCATGATTTGTATGTGAATTGATTAGATCTATGTTTGTGGTTTTAGATCCATGCATGAATCATGATTTCTAACGCATATTTGATTCGTTTCTTGATGTGCTTCGGTCATGGACGGTTCATGGGGCTTTGGTTTGAGTCATGGTGGTTCAGTGGTGGCCCAAGGTTAGGGGGAGGAGGGCTCGACCATGGTCGAGCCAAGGTCAAGTCAAGGTGGCGACACCCATCGTGAATCACCGAGCGTGCCATTTGCATGCGTCGGCCGTGCGCTTCAGGTCATGGCTCGAGCCGTGGTTTGGTCTAGGAGGACCGGCCAAACCTGCGGGTGGTCCGGCCGACGGGGCTCCGGCCAATGGTGGCCAGAACTGGTCGAGGGATTGGCTAGGTGGATAAAGGCTCGGCCAGCTGAGGTCGAGGCACGATGTGGCCTTCAACGTGAGGCGCATGGGTTGGATTTTGCGTGCGTCATTCGTGCCATTGCAGCCATGGTTTGAGCCATGGCTTTGTCTAGGTGAATCGGACGGACCTGGGGGTTGTCCTGCCGACGGGGCAGCCGAAGGGCTAGAAGCGTTGGGTGTCATGGTGCGGCGGCTGGGTTTTGGGTGGATTCGGTCGGACCGGGTCGGTCAGTCAAGTTTCGGGTCAAAATATTTGTATGTCGTGTCCGAGTTATTTTATTTATGCACCGGGTATTTTTATTTAAAGTTAAAGTCCAATTTTAAGGATATTAGGCCAAATATTTTTTATTCAACCTTTAAAGTCAAAATTTTAATTATTCTATGGGCCTAATTTTTTTAAAATTTTAAAGTCCAATTTATAGTCAATGGGGATGTGATTTTATCAAAAATTTTAATTCTTGATTTTTAGTTGATGTACCGAGTACTTATCATTTTGAAGGTTAAGTTTGAGTTTTTTGGGTTAAGTCATATATGTAGTAATTTACGTAAATGAATATTTTATTGTATAATGAAAGAATTAAATATATATTGACGGACTAATCCTTTTAAATTGCATATTTTATGACGATCATGCTTCATGAAAGTTTATGAAATGTTAAAGTCATGGAAGAAAAGAAAATATTTTGAGGGATTGAAGTGATTTGTGGCAAAGTAATGATGAGCGGAATCGGGATACCGGGCCCGATGAACCTCTGTTAATGTTATAATGAACTTATGAATCCATGTGTTCACGGCATGGTGAAGTGGTAGCATAGAGGTGTGAGGATCCTGAGATAAGGTCGAATGAACCGCATCTCCACGTACGTTGGTTCTTATGATTGATCAATCGTTAATGTAATGGCTCACACTTCATGGATACGACTCATACGCCCCTTTTATGTTACGTTATGTTATGTTCATGCCTAATTAAGTTATGAATATACAAACATGTACAGTTACGACTCGTTTATGAACCATGATTTACGATCATTCATGCATGCATGTTTAAAGCTATTTTACGATATGTTTGTGCTTGCATGTGGTTTTATTATACGTACTTTGTTATTATCAGATAAAGCTTTCGGGCCCTTTAGGCTCACTAGGTTTAAATGATGCAGGTGAGTCTGCAGATGATTATATTCCTACTGACGGTGAGGATCTCTGAGTGCTCGCTATAGCTGCTACCCGTTACCACTCAGATGTTTTTATTTTAATTTTATGAGACATGTTTCAGTTTTCCGCAACTTTTACTTACTCTGATTTTAAGGCAAAATGAATGACGTGATTTTGGAATATTTATTTATCTTTGTTTAAAGTGATGTTGAGAAAATATTAATGTTTGAATGATAATTTTAAAGAATGTTTATTCCGTATTTTTATTTCAAAAAAAAATTTCTAGAGTACGGTTCATCTCAGTTTGTATCATAAGCGATGGTTCTGGTGGGTACTAGCCTACTGCATGGAGCTCGTAAGTACACTGCCAGTCTGTAAGTGTTAGAGTTTTTCTATTCACGTTTATTTTCGTATGATGCATGTTCTATTTCTGCATTAGTTTTTCCTTATGCGTTTAAGAGTTAGACGCCTAGTCATGTACTTGGATTTACGTGAAGGGTATTGTGTGCCAGTATGTCTCCCAGACGTGACAGAAGCCAGCAGGATGTTGATGCACCTCCTCCTCCCCCACCTCCACAGTTGACGCCATATGAGAGGGCCAGTGTGGACATGCTGGCCGGGATCACCAGGATGCATGAGAGGCAGTCGGAGCGTTCTGGGAAGTCCCACGAGGAGGATGTGGCTGTGCGGTTCCGCAAGCAGGGACGCAAGGAGTTTTTGGGTAATATAGATCCACTTGTTGCTGAGGAGTGGATCAGTTCTCTGGAGACCATTTTCTCCTATATGGGTCTCTAGGATGCTGACAGGGTTCGATGTGCTATCTTCATGATGAAGGGTGATGCATCACTCTGGTGGGAGGGTGTTGTAGTAGGATTGGTTTTGGAGAGCCTGACCTGGTAGAGGTTCAAGGTCATTTTCTTCGAGAAGTACTTCACTACGGATGCCCCAAGTAAGTTGATCAGGTAGTTCATGAGTCTCCGCCAAGGAGACAAGTCTGTGGCCGAGTATGCGCGGCAGTTCGAGAGGGGGTGTCACTTTGTGCCCTCGATTACGCTGGTGTAGAGTGAGAAGCTGAGGCAGTTTACATATGGGCTGAGACCAGACATCTGCACGATGTCAACATGGCGGACATGATGACATACATGGTGGCAGTTAACCGAGCTTACCGGTCTGAGAGGGGCCGGAAGGATATGAGAGATGATTTCCAGTGACACAGGCAGTTACAGCATCCCGCCAGGGGACAGTCTTCGCAGCAGCCAGCGAAGAGACCGTTTCAGGGGCCTCCTAAGGGCCCAAATCCTCAAGGTCCACAACAGCAGAGGCCACAGGGCCAGCCGAGGCCGTATCAGCAGGGGCCAATGCCCCCAGACCTGGAGGGACACCGACTTTCAAGGAGTGCCTTAAGCAGCATCCAGGACCTTGCATGGCAAGATCAGGCAGGTGTTATCCCTGCAAGGAGCCAAGGCACATTTCTAGGGATTTCCTTATGAAGATACTGGCCACAGGTCGTGTTTGCGTGATCCAGGCGGAGGCTGCAAATCCGGACATGACTCTACTCACAGGTATTTCACTTTAGAATTTTTTCCATTTTCGTGATCTTGGAATTTTGGTATTCGTTGTGTTCTAAATTGCATGCTGAGTAGAACACCGATAGGAAATTATAAGCCTTAGGTTGTTAGGTTGAACCTAGTAGAACTGTATACCTTCTAGAACTTGCTTTTGGAACTTATACGGGTAGTACTACCGAACCTAGAAATGTTTTAGGCATCTAAACTGATTATGGAAATCTAAATTGATTGTAAACACGTACCTTTATGACGTTTCGATTTCAGGCGAGATCCGTGTTCTAGGTGTCACTATCCTTGCCTTGCTAGATTCAGGGGTGACACACTCGTTCATCTGTAGTGCATTTATTCAGAGGATGAGTATCATTCCGGAGAGCTTGGGTGTGGCTGTCGTAGTGATGATTCCGTTGGGAGAGAAAATATTGACGTCCAGTGTTTTCCAGGGTTTGGTGATGATGTTCCAGGATCATGCAGTCAGAGCCGACTTGATCGTTTTGCCGATGTCAGGATTTGACCTCATTCTAGGTATGGACTAGTTGACAAAGTATGGAGCAGTGGTTGATTTACAGCGGAGTTCAGTGACGATCAGGCCGCTAGGGCATGAGACTTTCCTATTTGAAGCAGCAAGGTGACCGCGGAAGTCCAGATTTATCTCTTTTCTGCAGGCCAAGAAGCTAGTTGAGCTTGGATTACAGGCGTTCTTTGCCAGTGTTACCACTTCAAGAGATTCAGAAGGCCCTTCACTTTCTGAGGTGGAGGTAGTTAGGGACTTTGCAGATGTTTTCCCTGATTACGTTGTGCGAGTTCCACCGGAGGGAGAGGTGGAGTTTTTGATTGAGCTGGTGCAAGGTACAGTGCCTATCTCTGAGGCTCCGTACCGATTGGCTCCTACCGAGATGAAGGAACTGAAGGAGCAGATTCAGGAGTTGCTCGACAAGAGGTTTATTCGCCCTAGCTTTTCTCCATGGGGTGCACCAGTACTGTTTGTGAAGAAGAAGGATGGCAGTATGAGGTTGTGCATTGACTACCGGGAGTTGAACCGAGTTACAGTGAAGAACAAGAGAGTCGTGCGGCCCAGCTAAAGCCTATTTTAGTGTAGCACCCCCTTTTTGATAACAAGGCAGAAAGCCCCTACCGGACACTCATTAGTTTCTATTGTTCTAACATAGAGTAGAATCGAACATTGAAGAGAAACATTGAGTGAGATCAATCCAGTAAGAGCAAAATATATTGCAAATCGCAAGTGTAATTATCATCACAATAGTAGGAGCATAAAGACCGTAAGTCGAGGGGCAGCCATAACATTATTACTTTCACACCTCTCTATCTATAGATAGAGAGAGATCCGCTGCGTGAGCATTCATGTTCTATACTTTAATAATCTTTTTGAAATTATGAAAAGACTTTAAAATCTTAGTTTCTTCGGACTCTTTAGAAACTGATAAATCTTTTTTGTTATTGGGGTTTATGGTTGACCATTGATCCGAGACTGGATCACACGTGGCGAGCAGCCGTTATAGCATGTCTTGACCCATTCATTCCCTTTGATCAGGCGCCCATCCTACTTCCTGCTATCGCATACTCCCGAGGATAAAGGATTTATTTGATCAGTTGTAGGGAGCTTGGTTTTCTCCAAGATCGACTTGAGATCTGGATACCATCAGTTGCGGGTTAGAGAGGAGGAAGTGTCCAAGACTACATTCTGGACACGTTACGGCCACTACGAGTTTTTGTTGATGCCGTTTGGACTGACGAATGCCCTAGAGATCTTCATGGATTTGATGAACAGGGTCTTCAGACAGTACTTAGACCAGTTGATCATCGTATTCATCGATGACATCTTGATATACTCGATGAGCTTAGAAGAGCACAGAAAGCATCTACAGACCGCATTGCAGACTTTGAGAGAGAACGGACTGTATGCTAAGTTCAGCAAGTGCGAGTTTTGGCTTGAGCAGGTGGCGATTTTGGGGCATATCATTTCTAGACATGGGATTTTAGTCGACCCATCGAAGGTGGAGGCAGTACAGAACTGGGGTACTCCAAATAATGCAGCAGAGATTCGCAGTTTCTTGGGTTTATCCGGATACTACCGTAAGTTCATCAAGGGCTTCTCTTCGATTTCAGGCCCTTGACAGACCTGACCAGGAAGAATGCGAAGCACGTGTGGAGTCCCGAGTGTCAGAGGAGCTTCGATCAATTGAAGGAGGCTCTCACATCAACGCATGTCTTAGCGATGCCGGTAGAGCATGAGGAGTTTGTGGTGTATACAGATGCATCCCTGAGGTTTAGGTTCAGTTCTGATGCAGGGTGGCAGAGTCATTGCGTATGAGTCGAGACAGCTGAAGCGTTATGAGTTGAATTATCCGACGCATGGTCTGGAGCTAGCAGCAGTAGTGTTCGCACTGAAGATTTGGAGACACTACTTGTACGGTGAGAAGTGCCATATTTTCAACGATCATAAGAGCCTCGAGTACTTTTTCACCCAGAAGGAGTTGAATATGAGGCAGTGCAAATGGCTGGAGTTGGTTAAAGACTAAGATTGTGACATTAGCTACCGTTCGGGTAAAAGCTAATGTGGTGTCTGACGCTTTGAGCCGGAAGACTTCAGTGGTGGCATGCTTATCTGTCGAGCAACCACTACAGACGAATATTCAGAGATTCGTGTTGGAGTTGTATTCTGGAGGCTGTGCACCTAGCCTAGCAGCACTCACAGTTCAGCCGACTCTTCTAGATCGGATTAGGGAAGACCAGGCCACCGATGAGCAGTTAGAGCAGTGGAGACAGCGAGATGAGGCCAGAGGATGAGGTCTGTTTACAGTTGATGATGGGATCGTTCGTTTCAGGGGCCGTATGTGGGTGCCGAGTACTAGGTAGTTGAGAGCTGAGATTTTATCAGAGGCTCATGCATCAACGTACTCCATTCATCCAGGGAGTACGATGATGTACAGAGATTTACAGACGTTCTATTGGTGGTCGGGGATGAAGAAGGACATCAGACGATTTGTATCCGAGTTCTTGACTTGTCAGCAGGTCAAAAGGCAGAGCATCAGAGATCGGCAGGGTTACTACAGCCACTCTATTCCTGAGTGGAAGTGGGAGAACATTACGATGAATTTTGTGGTTGGATTACCCAGGAGTCCCACGGGCTACACGGCAATTTGGGTGATTGTGGATCGATTCACCAAGTCATCGTACTTCCTATCGGTGAAGACCAATTTCACCTTGACGCAGTACGCAAGATTGTCAGGCTGCATGGCATACCAGTCTCTATTGTGTCAGATCGGGACACCAGGTTTACATCTGCATTCTGTAGGAGCTTGCACGCCGCGTTGGGGACTAAGTTGTCATTCATTATAGCTTTTCACCCACGGACAGATGACCAGTCGAAGAGAGTCATCCAGATTCTAGAGGATTTGATGAGGGCCTGTGTGATAGATTTTCAGGGTACGTGGGATTCTAGATTGCCCTTGGTAGAGTTCACGTACAACAACAGCTTTCAGGCATCGATTGGGATGGCTCCATATGAGGCGCTGTACGAGAGGATATGTCGATCTCCCATGCACTGGGACGAGATTGGAGAGAGAGTATTGATTGGGCCAGAGCTGGTGCAACAGACAGTAGATATTGTGACGAGGATACGAGATCGTATGAGGACAGCCTAGAGTCGTCAGAAGAGTTATGCCGATCATAGACGACGAGGTCTGGAGTTGGCGGTAGGGGATCACGTATTCATGAGGATATCGCCCATGAAGGTCATGATGCGTTTTGGCCGGAGAGGCAAGCTCAGTCCGAGATTCATTGGACCTTTTGAGATTTTGGAGAGGGTCGGTATGTTGGCGTATCGGATAGCACTACCAACTAGTCTGTCAGCGGTGCATAATGTGTTCCACGTTTCAATGCTACGGGAGTACGTCCCGAACCCGTCGCATGTGTTGGATTTTGAGCCTCTTCAATTAGCACTAGATCTATCATTTGAGGAGCAACCAGTTCAGATCTTGGCACGAGAGGAGCGCAGGCTTAGAGCATGGAGTATTCCGATGGTCAAGGTCCGGTTGCAGAATCCACTCAGAGGATGAGGCTACCTGGGAGACCGAGGCCGTTATGCGGACGTGCTATCCAGAGCTCTTCGATACGTAACTTAATTTTGGGGACGAAATTTTTATAAGGGGGGAGAATTGTAACGCCCAGAAATCCTGATTACGTGAGAATGAGTGCATGACTATGGGAAAAATTGTTTTAGAAAATTATGTGTCATTTTATGTGATTAAGTGTTATTTTATGTTTTATGATGTGCATGACATTTTATTAGCATGATTGAATTCCGGACGGGTGGACGAGACGGTGGATGATTGAGTGGAAGTTTATTTGAAATTTTTAAGCTCTCAGATTTTAAAAGCCAAAAATTAATTATTTTAAGCAGTATTTACGAAGAATAGGATTTTTATGCATACTTGTCAAGCGGAACCCGTTTCTCCCCTATACGGGTCATTTTAATGAGCTTGAATACATTTTAAAAATTTGAGGATTTTAACTTACGATAATTAAGTGTCCAAAGTTTAAGTTTTGAGCTTAATTAGCATTTTTTTATTAGTGATGGGTTAGTATAGGAAAACTCTCTTATTTTCCTAATTAAATCATTAGAGGGGTCTTTTGGTACTCCATCCATTTTGTAACCCTAGATTTTGAAACCTAGCCTCCTTCCTCCTTCCTCCTTCCTCCTTCCTCCAAGCTGCCCCCTCCCCTTTGCCGAACTTCTATGGTCAAGCTCGGTGACGCCCAAACCCATGGGAGCCAACGGAATTTGAGAAAATTTGAAAATTTTGAACAAATAGAGGGACCAAATTCGAATAAGTAAGCTGTATTCCCTTACACAAAACTGAAACGAAGTTAGTGGCGCCAAAGGTAAATAGTAGTAAACAGATTTGACAAAACAGATCTTGATTCACGATGCAAAATGCGATATTACAACTACTGGAACTCTATATAAGTTCACTATTGTTGTAACATATCTTAATACAGTTCGTCAAAAGATCCAAAACAACAAAAGCTAAGACTATGCGGAAACGCTGGCTGTTGACACAGTCCCCCGAATCTGAATTAATTTGCACCACCCGCCTGCTCCTGAGCTGCCTCACCTGCATTGGGAAAACTAGTGAGCCTAGGGGCTCAACAAATAAAACTGAAGATAACAAAATCACATAAATGCAGGCATAATTGAAAACTGAAATCTCGCTACTGAAAGACAACTCGAAACTCAAATCTGAATTGCTTGTACTGGATGATTTATGGTCTAGAGGCTCTCTGGTGGTCCTTGAGCATGAAGAATGTTAACTGATCAGTAACTCTCTGTGAAGGGATTACAATATTTCCATAATCATGTCCCTTCCATGAAGGGATTACGGTCCTACTGTAATCTTGTCCCTTCCTTGAGTGACCGGGTCCTCTATGCCATAACTTCTCAAATCTGAACTTTACTTTCTTTCTGAAATATCTTTATACTAGCTCTTGATCGAAAGTCGATCACTGGAATCTGGTAGATTCACTGCTATGAAACTCATTTTATTTAGAAAGCACTATTGATTGTACAACTGGACTCGGAGCTGAGGACCAGCTTTGAAGAAATCAACTCGAGAGTGCAAAACAGACGTGGTTCTAGGAAATCAGGTTTCGTGTAAAAACAGATCTCTCTTGGAAAATAGATGTTACTGGAAAACAGATGTCACTAGAAAACAGATGTCATGCGCGAAGGTCAGCTTTTGGTTATCAAACAGATCTTAGGTGCGGTATAGGCATACAGATGTGAGAAACAGCTTGGGCTAAGGAACACGGCTTATGAATATTAGAAAAAGATCTCACGGGAAAAACAGTCTTACTGCAAAAACAGATCTCACTGGGAAAACAGATCTTACTGCAAAACAGATCTTACTGGGAAAACAGATCTTACTGCAAAAACAGATCTTACTGCGAAAACGCTAATAGAAACCTTACTGCAATTGTTTCAGATTTTGGTAGATTACTCAGCTGTGAGCAACTCAACAACAGATTTGGGTTAAAGGAAAGTTACACGTAAAAACACTTGGCTAGGAACACGAAATACTGCTTCGACTCAGACAGATTCTAAACAAACTGGCTTCGCTTATCAAACCAGGACTTGGTCCCGACCTAACCAGCGTTGGCTATCCATTTAGATTCAATGTCCAGAGTCTTCACAGTATTAGGAAAACGAGGAATTCTATTGGCTTTCTTACCTGGAATCTGTACAACTCAGTATATTTTTAAAAAAGCCATTGCATGTTAAATTTTCTGGTGAGTTTCCTCAAACTAAAGCATCAAAGCAGTGAATCCATAGCTCAACTCAAACATTAACTGAAACTAAAATAGGCAAGCATACACAGGAAACAACGAAACAATATATGTTTTCCAAATGCAGCAAGAATCAGATTTACTTTCCTGAAACAAAGATCGCAACGTGTAGATGATCACGGCTGGAAGTCTCCTCAAGTACACTGGAAAAACTACTGAACCTTGAAAGAACTAAAAGTTTTAGTTGCAACCAAAATGAATCCAGAGGCTTACGTAAATCATTTTATACAAGGGAGAATGATTGAGTAGTAGGTAAAAATACTTGGGTAGGCATGGCTGCCGTGCCAACTCCTTCGTCCTTTTTAAAAGATTTGTTAAAAGCTCCCTACTACTATTTTGATTTATAAACTTGATACATCATTTTACTAAAAACATAGCTCCCATCCAAAAACTCATTTTATTTTCGAAACGAAACATTTCTGGATTATTTCAGATAAGTTCTTGGGCGAAATCCTTCCGGAACCTTCTGGACGTTGCTTCAAATCTGAAGAAGGGAAGGAATCAGATTTGAACTTAGAATATGAATACTCGAAAATGTTAAAAGCTCCCTACTACTATTTTGATTTATAAACTTGATACATCATTTTACTAAAAACATAGCTCCCATCCAAAAACTCATTTTATTTTCGAAACGAAACATTTCTGGATTATTTCAGATAAGTTCTTGGGCGAAATCCTTCCGGAACCTTCTGGACGTTGCTTCAAATCTGAAGAAGGGAAGGAATCAGATTTGAACTTAGAATATGAATACTCGAAAATCTCAAAACAGCCCTTAGAAAAGAAAGGCTAATCAATTTGTGGTTCTATGGATTTTTGGGGCGCTACAACTATACCCTCCTTAATGAAATTTCGTCCTCAAAATTTACTTACCAAACAGCTCTGGGTAGAGACTACGCATATCTTCTTCTGTCTCCCAAGTTGCTTCTCGCTCCGACTGGTTAGACCACTGAACTTTAACCATTCGGAAGCTACGGTTTCTTAACTTTCTATTCTCTCTATGAAGAATTCTTTCTGGTCGCTCCTCATAGCTCAAATCTGGTGCTAGTTGGATTGGCTCATAGCTTAAAATATGCGACGGGTTGGAAACATATCTCCTCAAAGCTGATACGTGAAAAACATTATGTATCGAGGACAGATGTGGGGGTAAAGATAGTCTATAAGCCAGCGTTCCTACTTTGTCCAAGATCTCGAATGGAACAATGAACCTTGGGCTTAGCTTACCCTTCTTCCCAAATGTCATTACGCCTTTCATCGGTGCTACCTTCAAGAAGACATGGTCTCCAGATTCGAAGCTTAGCTCGTGGCGTCTGACATCAGCATAGCTCTTTTGCCTGCTTTGAGCAGTTCTCAATCGGTCTCTTACTTGCTTAACAGTTTCAGTAGTTTGTTCTACTAAGTCTGGTCCCGAACCAGCTCGTTCTCCTATCGCATCCCAATGAATGGGTGTTCTACACTTTCTGCCATAGAGAGCTTCGTATGGGGACATCTGGATGGATGCTTGGAAACTATTGTTGTACGTAAATTCTACCAAAGGCATCTTTGAATCCCAGCTCTCTGAAAAATCAAGGATACAAGCTTTAAGCAAATCTTCTAATATCTGAATCACCCTTTGTGATTGACCATCTGTCTGGGGGTGAAAAGTTGTGCTAAAGGTTAACTTGGTACCTAAAGCTCTGTGTAGACTCTTCCAGAAAGCTGACGTAAACTTTGGATCTCTGTCAGATACGATCGAAACTGGAATCCCATGGAGTCTTACTATCTCCCTTACGTACATCTCAGCGTATTTGCTCACATCATAAGTTGTCTTGACTGGTAAGAAGTGAGCAGATTTGGTACGTCGGTCCACTATAACCCAAATCGAATTGTAGCCTTGGACAGATATGGGTAAACCAACTACAAAATCCATCGCAATACTCTCCCACTTCCATTCTGGTATCGGCAGGGGTTTTAGCATCCCAGCTGGTCTCTGATGCTCAGCTTTGACCAACTGACACGTCAGACACTCTGAAACAAATCTGGAAACATCGCGTTTCATGCCTGGCCGCCAATACAGCTTCTGGAGATCTTGGTACATCTTAGTGCTCCCTGGATGTACTGAATATGGAGCTGTGTAAGCTTCTGTCATTAGATCTGATTTCAAATTGTTCACACTAGGAACCCACAATCTACCTCGAAATCTGATAGCTCCTTCTGTTGAAGTATAGAGATTACTACCTCTCTCTATGTCTTGTTTAACACACTTCTGCAACTGTTCATCTAACAGTTGTCCTTCTCGGATCTGATCCAACAGATTTGCGAATGGAGAGATATGCTAGAACTGCGCTACTATAACGGGGAATCAGATCTAGCCCAAAATTCTCAATCTCATAAGCTAAGGGTCTCTGGACAGTAAGCTGGGCTAATCCTATAGATTTCCTGCTAAGAGCATCTGCCACCACGTTGGCTTTTCCTGGTGGTAACTAATAGTATAGTCGTAATCTTTAACCATCTCTAGCCACCTCCTCTGTCTCATATTTAATTCTTTCTGGGTAAAGAAGTACTTCAAACTCTTATGATCTGTAAATATCTCACACTTCTCCCCGTACAGATAATGTCTCCAGATCTTGAGGGCAAAAACCACAGCTGCTAATTCTAAATCATGCTTGGGATAGTTCCTCTCATGATTCTTCAGTTGTCTGGAGGCATAAGATATTACCTTACGATCCTGCATCAAAACAGCTCCTAAACCTAACTTCGAAGCATCGGTAAAGATCACAAAATTCCCTTGCTCATAAGCATGGTTAAAACTGGAGCTTCTATCAACGCTTGCTTCAACTTCTCAAAACTCTGCTGACAACTGGGGGTCCATTCAAATTTAACTTGTTTCCTGGTCAGCGTAGTCAATGGAACTGCTGTCCTTGAAAATCCCTGAATAAACCGTCTGTAATATCCAACAAGTCCCAAAAAGCTCCTTACTTCTGAAACAGATCTTGGCACAGGCCAGTCTCGCACAGCTTCTACCTTAGCTGGGTCAACTTCTAAACCATCCTTAGAAATGATATGTCCTAGAAACGCAACTTTCTCCAACCAAAACTCACATTTTCTAAACTTAGAAAACAATATCTTGTCCTTTAAAACTTGCAACACTATACGAAGCTGACTAGAATGTTCGGAGCTGGTCTTGGAATATACTAAGATATCATCTATGAAAACTATTACGAATTGATCCAAAAAGGGCTGGAAAACTCTATTCATCAGGTCCATAAAAACAGATGGAGCATTGGTTAACCCAAAAACTATTACTAAAAAACTCATAATGACCATATCTGGTCCTAAAAGCTGTCTTATAAACATCGGACTCTTTAATCTTCAGCTGATGGTATCCAGATCTTAATTCTATCTTGGAGAACACTGCTGCTCCCTTCAACTGATCAAACAATTCCTCAATCCTAGGCAAAGGGTACTTGTTCTTAATGGTCAGCTTATTCAGTTCTCGATAATCATACACAATCGGAAACTCCCATCGTTCTTCTTAATGAACAGAACTGGGGCTCCCCATGGTGATGTACTAGGTCAAATAAATCCCTTATCCAACAGATCTTGAATTTGTTCTTTCAGCTCTTACATTTCTGCAGGAGCAATCTTATAGGGAGGTCTGGAAATCGGAGCTGCTCCAGGCACTAAGTCGATAGCAAACTCTATCTCCCTATCTGGAGGTAATCCATTGATGTCTTCTAGAAACACTTCTGGGAACTCGTTCACCACCTCCACATCTGAAAGTTGGGGTTTATTAGAAACAGCTAGAGAAGATAAACTTACTAGGAACCCTACTCCACCTTTCCTTAAACAACGTTGGGCCTTCAAGGCTGAGACTAAGCGAGGAACTCTCTGAAGTCGATCAGATCTGAATGAAATCTGAGATCCTGTGGACAGATTCACAACTACTTTCCTAAACTTAAAATAGATCACTAATCCATATCTGGATAACCAGTATATTCCCAAAATCAAATCGAACTCGGGCATGGATAAAACAATCAAATTGGCGGTAACTACATGTCCTTGAAGTTCAAGCTCTAAGTCATGATATATGCAACAAGATATCAGCTCTTCTCTTGATGGCACAGTTACGCAATAACCTATAGAGAATCTCTCTGGCTTACGCGGTAACTTCTTAGCAAAATCCTCAGCTATAAAGGAATGGGTCGCACCTGAATCTAACAGGGAAATAGAGGACAAACCAGCAACCACAATCTTACCAGTAATCACAGTCGAATCTGGGTTACCTTGTTCAGCTGTCATGACATAAGCTCTGCTGGCCACCAGCTGTGAGACCTGTGTTTCGCAATCAGGTGTTGTTCGGGTTTGGACCATCTGTTGGTCGATGTTCTTGGCGTAGACATCGAATTTTTCGAAGTGTTAGAATCAGCAGTTGGAAAGATATCAGCAGCAGTAGTAGAGGGATCAGCCGTTGAGTGATCACGTCAGTTGTTGATATTTCAGTCGTTACGATTTGGTAGGAAGCAGCAGTTTAACAATTTCAATCGTTGGTGTATTAGCGCGTATCCAGTTGTTGCGAGAGACCAGCTGTTGCGAGTGATCATCTGTTAGTATGTTAGTTATGGTGTTCAGTAGAGAGTGCTAAGGGATTCTGAAGCGACGACGTTTTGTGTTCAGGAACCAGCTGTTGGTTTCGTTAGCGTGCATCGAAACTATGTCGTTTAGATAAGTTGGAACGACATCGTTTTGAGTGGAGCGCTTTGTATCAGCTATTGAGAGATCTCATGCGTTGTGACTGCTGGTTTGTGAATCAGCTGTTGGTAGCAAGGTGACGTGTTCCTCTGCGACGTCGTTTGGTTAAGTTGGTGCGACGCCGTTTAGCTTTGGCGTTGTTTGGAAAGATTTAACTGCTGGTTGTTATACTAGCGATAGGCAAAAGCTGATGCGAGATTCCTGCTGGTTGGGAATATTAGTTGTGACAACTGAATTTGTCAGTGGATTTAGTCTTGTTCTTTATGCTGTTTGAGTAGTGTATTTAAGAGAAGACTTGGTCTTCGATTGTTTAATAGATCCCATACTTAGAAATATTTCCCGATAGCAAATCTTGTTGCAAACCCTAGTTACTGTTCACAGTAACCTTATCCGTCCTAATTTCCGGTGGTAGACAACTCCGATGAGAGTGAGAGTGGTAGCGTTGGACTCCTCTTGCTAAGGCTCTTCGTTCTATACCTCTTTAGAAAGTGTTGGAGGAGCTAGAAGAGGATCGGAGGATCGCTACGATACCTCCCTTGTGTAGTTTGCTAGCATAAGCGTTCCCTGTCGTTCCAATAGTTTCGTTGGGGTAATTAAAGATGCTACCTTTAAGCTTTGTTAGAGCTTTCCGTTGAATTAGGAAGGTAGATGAGCACTGGTGGAGTTGTAGCTCCCAGCTGCTGTTATTTTATGTTTCGGATTTTGAGCAGTGGCTTGTGTTGATATAGCAGGTGACAGATCTGTGTTGCTCTGACTTGATTGTAGCCGCAGGTGTGGTAATTATAACCCAGAAGCTGGTGAGGTACGGATGTTAAGCTTGTATTACGGCTGGAATTGGCATGGATATTATGTTTGATTGCTGTGTGTGCATTGCTTGCTGTTTTATATGCTGTTCAACTGTTGCATTGCATACGCATGATCGTTTCCATTTCAGCTGTTGTATCCGTGCTTTGTTTTTGCTCTGTTTTCTTACCAGGATGCGAGGGCGAGCGGCAATACCGCATTCTCATCTCCCTGCTGGTCTGTTTAGCCCTCATGCTCCGAGTGGTTAACTACCACAGTTCATGAGTTGGGCAACAGCAGGTTGAGTTATTGATGCATCTTGTATTCAGGTGTGGTGTAAAGATGAGCGGGTAATTCCCGTGTGCTTGTACACACACAAGTGGCCACTAACTATTCTTCGCAGAATCTGTTGTCAGCTGTTGAACTCTTTGGCTCCCTTCCTTGGTTGTAGCCTTCGGCTGTTGCATTGTCTTTCATGCATAGCATTAGCATTATATCTTTTGCTATTCATTGCTGTTTTATAGTTGCTCTCCGTACTGGGGTTTAACCCCGAGGTCCCTCTGGGGCTGTTGTGTTTGTTTGCCTATTTTTTGTTCAGGTTTCCCATGTTATTCTGCTGGCCGTGGCTTTGATCCAGCTGGTGGTGTCCCAGGAGGTGGATAGAGTGTCCCAGTTATGTATATTATTTATGTGCACTGGTATCACCGCGGGTGGGATGTCCCGGGTGATGCTTAGATATGTATAGCAGTCAGTCTCTTAGTACTTGTGTTGTATTCAGCCGTCGGGCTTTTGTTGTATTTGAATATTTGTGTTTTTGTGGACTTATAAATTGAGATTATTTTAAGTATCTTGTATTTTAAATTATGTTATCTTTCAGTCAGGCCAAAAGCAAAAATTTTAACCACTTTTTAGTTTTGTCTCTGATGTGAGCACGAGACCTGACATTTTTGGTATCAGAGCTGAAGCTGGGATAAGCTCGATTTCTTTGATCACACTTGAGTCTAGGCATAGTGTTGTGTGTTGTTTGTGCTTGACTATGTGATTATGTGCTGCATATTGTTTGTGTGATATGTGGTTTCTATGCTGTTTCTGTTCTGTGTTTTCTTATCCTATTTAGTGCCTTCGTCTAGATGCCGCCTAGACGTAGGGGTAGAGGTAGAGGGCAGTTTCAGGACGAGTCTGGAGATCAGAACGAAGATCAGCGTAGTTTCCCTTCCCGTGGTCGTGGTAGACATGAAGAGGATGAAGTTGACAACTTAGCAAACCGTGTGGAAAGCATGGAGATTGTGATGGCTAGGTTCCAACGGATGAGACCCCAGATCTTTAACGGTGATGAGTCTAGTGAGGATGCGGATTCGTGGTTGCAGCACATCACTGGTTTGTTCGATCGTGTTCAGTACGATGACGTGCTTCGGTTGAGTTTGGTGACCTTCCAGCTAAGGAAGAGTGTGGAGCGTTGGTGGCGTGGCGCTTCTGTAACGTCCGGAAATCCTAATTACGTGAATTGAATGCATGACTAGGAGGAAAACCTTATGATTATATGATTTGCATGTCATGTATGTGTTTATGTGATGATTTTATGCTCTACGTGTGCTTATCGCTTTACGGTACGGTTTGAGACCGATAAGCGGGGACGAGTCCGGAGTCGACCAAATCGAAAATATTTAAATGTTTTAGCCCTTAGACATATTTTAAAGCAAAATATTTTTATTTTATGCACAATCTCCAAGAAAATCAGCCTCCATCCTCCCCAAGGTGACCAAAATTTGCAAGGTTTCATTGGAACTCAAAGGTGTGGTCTCCCCAATTGTCCTCCGCTCCGGTATCACGTATTTTTGCTTCTCTATCAACCAAGGCATGTTATATTCTTTCTTTTCTCACCATATAAATCATAATATACTGTTTTTACAAAGATTATGCATGAATTTTATGTGAATGTTTCAGATCTCAAGGTTTATGTTCATGATCATGCATGTACTCATATGTGCACCTCACGATTTTGATCCTTTTTGCATGGCTTCGGTTCATGGGCTGCTTGAGGGGTCTTGGCTCATGGTTAAGTGGTTCATGGTGGTCCTAGGAGTGGATTTTTGTGGTTCGAAGTGGTGGAATTGTGGTCGAACCAATGGCTTGATGTCGCACACCGTGCAGTGTGTGTTTGTGCGTGTCGCGTGCGTCTCCTTCCCAGCGTTCGTTCTCCTTCGTGCGAGCTCGGTTGGGGCTGTGGTTGGTCTCGTTAGAACCACCTGGATCTGGGGGTGGTCCAGCCGTAAGGGCTCCGGCATTGGTTGCCGGAGTATGGAGAACGAACGTGAAACCCATCAGGTGGTCGCGACTGCGCAGTATGGCTGGTGCGTCCACTTGTAGCGACCATATCTCCCTGGTTAGGTCACGGTTTGAGGCAAGGTCGGTCACGTTAGAACCACCTGGACCTGGGGGTGGTCCAGTCGGAAGGGCTCAGGCATTGGTGGCCGGAGCAGGGAGAACGAAGGTAACAACCGGAGACTGGTCGCGGCGGCAGCTTGTGCAGGAGAGTGTATTTTAGGTTTAGGGTTGAGTGTTTGGTTTGGGCCGGTTCGTTTGGGCCGATGGGTCGGTTCAATCGGGTCAGGTCGAGTGGTTTAAGTGTCGAGTCAATATTTTAAGTTCGGTCCGAGTTATTTTATTTTTGGGCCGGGTTATTTTATTTTTAAAGTCTGGGTCGTTTTTACCGGGTCAAGTCAACTTTTAAGTTAAATTTGTTCGAGTCAAAATTATTTTTTTTGGGTCAACGATTTTAAGTTAAATTTTATGTTAAGTTTCTTGAATTTTTATTAAATTGGGTTTTTAGCCAAATTTGGGGATTTTGGGCCAATATTTATTTTAATGAAATTTTAAGCATTTTTAACGATATTGGGCCGAGTCCTTCAAACGATTTTAAAAAAAAAAGGTTTGTCCTTAGTTGTTGGGCCATTTTGAGTTGGACCTAGAATTTATTTTAAGTCTAGTTGAGGCTTTGGGCTTAGAGTTAGTGGGTCAATCACTTGAGCCAGTCCTTGATCGGGCCGAGAAAATAATGCATAGGCCCATTAATATACATTTAATTTTATATGTATCATGTCATGTATTTAAGTATGTAATGTTTTAAGAAAATTAGAATATATTGATGGGCCAAGGTTTTAAAGTTGCATGATTTTTATGAAACGCATGCATCATGAAAGTTTAAATTATGTTAAGGCATGAATGAAAATGTTTTTGAGGAATTGAAGTGTTGTGGGGCAAAGTAACGATGG
>KV011165.1:46264-57615 GCA_001598015.1 Dorcoceras hygrometricum | reverse complement strand
ATGCGTCTCGACAGCTGAAGCCTCACGAGACGAGGTACCCGGTTCATGATTTGGAGTTGGCTGCGATAGTGTTTGCCTTGAAGATTTGGCGGCATTATCTCTATGGTGAAGAATTTGTGGTGTACACCGACCACAAGAGCCTGAAATATATCTTCACGCAGTCGGATTTGAATATGAGGCAGCGACGCTGGATGGAATTGCTTAAGGATTTCGACTGTGAAATTCAGTATCAGCCTGGACGAGTGAACTTGGTAGCAGACGCTCTAAGTCGAAAGACCCAGCCTGATATGTTAGCATCCTTGAGTATTTCTAAAGTTCATGAGGAGTTGAGTACTTCTGGTTGGCGATTCCAGCCGGGTGATCAGTATTTCTTCGTTTCATCTCTTCAGGTGGAACCGCAGATTATGTTGAACATCAGGGAGGCGCAGAGGACCGACCCCTATATCCATGAGCTGAGGATTAAGGCGCAGTCATGTCAGTCTGATGATTTCTCTGTTGCTTCGGATGGATGTTTGAGGTTCAGAGGGAGATTAGTAGTTACAAACCTGATTGATCTGAAGGAGACCCTCATGAATGAAGCACATTGTAGCCGGTACAGTGTGCATCCAGGCGAGCGAAAGATGTACCATGCCTTGAAGTCTCACTACTGGTGGACATGTATGAAGAGCGACATTTCTGCTTTTGTTGCTAGATGTCTGAATTGCCAACAGGTCAAGGCTGAGAGGATGAGACCTGATGGTTTGCTGCAGAGCTTGGAGGTGCCCCAATGGAATTGGGAGCACATCGCCACGGATTTCGTGACTCATCTACCTCGATCGAGTAGGGGATGCGATGCGATTTGGGTTGTGATTGATAGACTTTCGAAGTCAGCCCATTTCATTCCCTATGATGTGAAGTGTTCGATGAAAAAGATGGCGAAGTTATATATCGACCATGTGGTTAGATTGCATGGAGTTCCGGTTTCGATAGTGTCTGACAGAGATCCGTCGTGGACCTGATTGACGTAGTCTACCGCCATCTACCGTGAAGTGCCGGTTTCCTCGAGAAACTGGTCGGAGCCAGGCACGAGTTGCCAGCAAGGTAGCAATCTAAACGCCCTATGAATGTCATAGATTATCTGTTATTTGAATTGTATTGATCGTCTCCCGGCCAATTTTTATTCTTTCGCTGCCTCGCCGGGAGGCATGATCCGGATCCGCCGTGGCATCCCAACAAAATCTGTTTCTACTGTTTACTTTTGGCGCCATATGCTTATTTCAGTTTTGTGTAAGGGAATACAGCTTACTTTATTTCTAATTTAGTCCATCTAAGTTCCTTCGAACCTTATTTATTTCAAATCCGTTGATTCCCATGGGTTTGGGCGTCACAGTACCATTCAGGTTTTCCAGGTTATTCAGCTGGCTATGGAGGTGAATCAGCTGGTGATGCCCCCAGAGGTTGACTAGAGTGTCCCAGTTATTTATATTTTATAATTATGTATTAGAGTTGTCGCCGGGGAATGCCTCGTGCTATCGTTGTATTCAGATTTGAGGTTGTGTTGGTTTGGGATACTCGATGCTTGTATTTGTTATCTACAGCTGCCGATGTTCAGCTTTTGGGTTGTTGTAAAACCAATATTTTGAGTACAAGTGTATTTTGAAAGTATGTTGTTTAAGTCAGGCCAAAGCGAAAACTTTTTAGCCACTTTTTAATGCTTCCGTTGTTGTGAATATCATGTTTACTCTTTGTTTTATGCACCGGACCTGACATTTTTGGTATCAGGGCTTAAACTGGTTAAGCTCGAATTCTTTTGATCACACTTGAGTCTAGGCACTGTGTGCTTGTTGTATGTGCTTGAGTATGTGATATTTGCTGTGTGATCTTATTGTCTTAGTGCCTTCGTAGATACCGCCTAGATGTAGGGGTAGAGCTAGAAGGTAGGTTCCGATAGACTCTGAGGGTCAGAACGAGGAGGTGAAGCATAGTATCCCCATTCGTAGGCACACTAGACAAGCTGATGATAAGGTAGATGTGTTGGAAGCCCATGTAGACGAGATGGAACTGATTATGGCGAGATTTCAGCGGATGAATCCTCAAAAGTTCAATGGGGACGAGTCTAGTTCCGATGCGAGTCCTAGTTGCAGCACATTATAGGACTGTTTGATCGAGTGTGGTATGACGATGCACGTAGACTGAGTTTAGCTACTTTCCAACTGAGAAAGAATGCCGAGCGCTGGTGGAGAGGTGCATCCCGAGCTCTCAAGGAGACTGGTGTGGGGATAACTTGGAATGGTTTCTATATTACGTTTCGATAGGAGTACGTCCCGAAGTCCTATGTTAATGTCCGGGAGCGCGAGTTTGATAACTTGGTTCAGGGAACCATGTCTGTGGGGGAGTATGCTCGAAGGTTTTATTCTCTCCTTGCCTATGTTCCTCATGTGTCAGGTCGTGAGAGGGCGAAGAGAAACAGATTCTTGGAAGGGCTGAACGAAGATCTTTATTCTTTGGTGTTGGCGAGTTCACCTACCAGTTATGCGGATGCGGTGGACAAGGCTATGGATATCGAGGAAGGGTTGCAGAACCGTAGGTCTCGAGTTAAGCCACAAGTTGCTCAAGGTAACCGTCCCAATGTTCAAGGGGCGCAATCTACCCAACCTTCTCAGTCATCCCAACAGCCATCCCAACAATCTGGATGTCACAGGTTTAGGCCTCGAGGCCAACAGTTTAAGAAAAAGTCGGGTTCTAGTTCTTCTGGTTCGGGCAGTTCGAGTAGTAGCATATCCAGGGCTGGCCCAAATGGTCAATGTGGAGGTAAGCACCCTTCAATGCAGTGTGTAGGGGTTCAGGGTGTTTACAATATTTTTGGGCAGCACGGACATTATGCGCGAGTATGTCCTTTGGCTGGATCTCAGCACACCGCTGACCCACCGTAGGGTTTCAGGAGGATCTCCTCGAGGTTGTTCTTTCCCTGTTCAGCAGCAGAGGTTAGGGGAAACTCAGCCCAGGTCATTCCAGCAGCCTGGTCCTTCCCGTTTTGGACAGTCTTCCAAACCTTATTTCTCAGGGCCTCAGCAGGCTCAAGTGAATGCCATGACTAGGGAACAAGCAGAGGGCACGTTTAGAGGAGTGATCGTAGGTACTTGTACTGCTTTTTGATTTTCCAGCACGCGTATTATTCGATACTGGAGCGTCACATTCATTCATAGCTGATACATTTATGGCTGAGCATGGTTTGCTTATCACCCTTTTGCGTGATGTTGTTTTTGTTGAGACTCCTGCCAATGCGAGCCTGTTCTTCCAAGAGGTAGTGTTGAATCACATTTTTAGGTTTGGTGAGAATGTACTAGTAGCAAACTTGATCCGGTTAGTTATGTGGGATTTCGATTGTATAGTGGGAATGGACGTGTTGTCTAGTTTTAGGGCCACTGTGGATTGTTTCCATGGCGTTGTGCGTTTTCGGACCCCGTTTGGCGAGAAGTGGAACTTCTACGGCCATGATTCTCAATCAAAGATTCCGTTGATCTCTGCTATGGAGATGTTTTAGTCTATTGTCATTAGAGAATTCGGGATTCATGATATAAGCTTTAGACGCATCCTCGAAGTCGTGTGTGGAGCTTAGTGACATCCCCGTTGCTCGTGATTTCCCTGATGTGTTTTCCGAGGAAATTCCTGGTTTTACTTCGAGGAGGGAGATCGAATTCAGCATTGAGTTGGTACCTGGTATAGCTCCTATCTCTCGAACCCCGTATCGTTTAGCACCAGCCGAGTTGAGAGAGCTAAAGGTACAACCTAGCGAGCTGTTGGAGAAGGGCTTTATTCGGCCAAGCATGTCACCGTGGGGAGCTCCTATTCTGTTTGTGAAGAATAAAGATGGTTCGATGATGATGTGCATCGACTTTCGACAACTGAACAAAACTACTGTGAAGAATAAGTACCCGTTACCGAGGATCGACGATTTATTCGATCAGCTTCAAGGTTCAGCCGTGTATTCTAAGATCGATCTACGTTTAGGGTATCGTCAGTTGCGAATTAGAGAGGAAGATGTTGTGAAAACTACGTTTAGAACGAGATACGGGCATTACGAGTTCTTGGTTATGCCTTTTGGTTTGACTAATGCCCCTGCAGTTTTCATGGATTTGATGAACCGAGTCTTTAGAGAGTTCATCGATCAGTTCGTGATTATTTTTATGGATGACATATTGGTTTACTCGAAGACTCCAATGCAGCATAAAGAGCACTTAAGATTTGTTCTCCAAACACTTCGAGACTCGCAGCTGTGCCAAGTTATCCAAATGCGAGTTTTGGTTGGACAAAGTAGTGTTTCTGGGTCATTTCATTTCGGCTGAAGGAATATCCATTGATCCCAGTAAGGTAGATGTCGTAGTGAATTGGGAACGTCCCAAGAACGTCTCAGAGATTCGTAGTTTCATGGGATTGGCTAGCTATTATCGACACTTTATTGAGAGATTCTCTAGTATAGCTAAGCCTATGACACAATTCACCCAGAAGGATAAGAGATTTTTTTGGACGGAAGAATGCGAGAACAGTTTTCAACTGCTTAAAGAGAAACTAACCACAGCGCCAGTGTTAGTTTTACCTTCAGGTTCAGGAGGATTTGTGGCGTGTTATGATGCTTCACTTAGTGGATTGGGTTACGTTTTGATGCAGCATGGTCGAGTTATTGCGTATGCATCCAGCCAGTTGAAAACCCATGAGACTCGATAGCCAGTTCACGACTTGGTGTTGGCGGCTGTTGTTTTTTATTTGAGGATCTGGCACCACTATCTCTATAGAGAACAGTTTGTGGTGTATACTGACCACAAGAGTTTTCAATACCTTTTCTCCCAGTCCGACTTGAATATGAGGCAGCGCAGATGGATGGAGCTGCTTAAGGATTTTGATTGCGATATTCAGTATCAGACTGGAAAAGTGAATGTAGTTGCTGATGCACTTACCAGGAAAGCTCAAGTATCGATGCTTGCATCGTTATATATCTCGAAGGTCCATGAGCATTTACTGGTTGGCGTTTCTACTCAGGTGATGATTACGTTGTGGTGTCATCTTTTCAAGTCGAGCCACAGGTGGTTTCGGATATTAGGCAGCCCAGAGAACTGACCCATATATCCATGAGTTGAAGTTGAAGACTCAAGCTGGACAGATGGAAAGATTACCTGACGCATCTGACGGTTGTTTAAGGTTTTGGGGCAGGTTAGTAGTACCTAACCTGATTGATTTGAGGGAAATGATCCTAAAGAAAGCTCACTGTGGTCGACATAGTGTCCATCCTGGTGCAAGGAAGATGTACCATGCCTTAAAACCGCACTATTGGTGGACAGGTTTGAAGAAAGATATTTATGATTTTGTTGCTCGTTGTTTAAATTGTCTGCAAGTTAATGTATCGAGGATGAGACCTGGTGGACTATTATAGAGTTTAGAGGTGCCCCAATGGAATTGGGAGCATGTAGCAATGGATTTTGTTACCCATTTACCTCGTTCAAGAAGAGGATGTGATTCTGTTTAGGTAGTGATTGATAGAATTTCAAAATCAGCTCACTTTATTCCCTACAATATGACGAATTCATTGAAGAAAATGGCAAAACTGTACATCAATTTTGTAGTTCGATTACATGGAGTGCCTATATCCATAGCTTCAGATAGAGATCCGAGGTTGACTTCCAAATTTTGGAAGAGTTTACAAGCAGCCTTAGGCACCAGATTGGCTATGAGCACGGCCTATCATCCCCGAACCGATAGCCAATATGAGAGAACTATACAGACCTTGGATGATATGTTGCGAGCTTTTGTCATGGATTTCAGTGGTAGTTGGCAGGATTCCTTATCACTGGTGGAATTTTCGTACAACAACAGCTATCAGGTAACAGTTGGAATGGCACCGTTCGAAGAATTGTACGGTAGGAAATGCAGATCGCCAATCTGCTGAGAAGAAGTAGGGGAAAAGCAGTTGTCTTCACTAGAATTTGTGCAGCTAATGAGAGATCAAGTTGATCTAATTCTACAGCGTATGAAGGTTGTACAAGATCACCAAGCTAGTTATGCAAATCGGAGGCGTAGGCCTTTAGAATTTCAGGTTGGTGATCGAGTGTTCTTGAAAGTTTCTCCTTTTAAAAGTGTTATGAGATTTGGACACAAGGGAAAGTTAGCTCCTCGTTATGTTGGAACTTATGAGATTGTGGAGAGGATCGGTCCTTTGGCTTATCGTTTGTTGTTGCCACCTGTACTGTACTCGTTACATGATGTGTTTCATTTGTCTATGTTGAGGAAGTATGAGCCGGCTGATGAGGTAGAGCTAGATCGATCACTGAGTTATGTTGAATATCCTTGCAAATTTTGGGCAGGAAGGGGAACAGCTCAGGAACAAGACCATTCCCTTAGTGATGGTCCAATGGAGCAAGCATGGCAGGGAAGAAGCAACGTGGGAGTTAGAGGAGAAGATGCAATGTGAGTGGCCTCATCTGTTTCATTTTGCATCTTACTAGCTTCCTTAGATAGAATTCTGGGTGTTGTTCTTCCAGTTAACCACAAATCTGGCTAGTAGTTGTTTTGTGTGGTTTAGAACTGCTGTGCATAGTAGATTTTGCGTATTCTCAATTTTGGGTGTTGATAACGTTCGATTTCGAGGATGAAATCTTGTTTTAGTGGGGGAAAATGTGAGACCCGAAAGATTAGAGTAGCAATTAAGTTAATTAATCGGGTTTAGCATAGACCATATCTGGGACGTGCCAGCTCTGAGCTACATAGGGAAAACAAGCTGATCGGTGCGTGTGGGAAACAGCTCTGAGCTGTTGGAGATATCATCGGGGTAGTATCCAGATTAGAGGTACGCAAGTTGGTAGCACTGAGTGGACCGAGCGGTTCGTAGTTTGGGGTGAATCGGTACGGTTCATAGTTTCCAGATCAGACCAGAGAGGGAAGTGTGCGAGCTGGTCTCCTTGCGCGTGATCTGGTTGTCCCGAGCTGGAGCACGATGCGACGTTGTTTAGCGACAGCGGCATTAGACGCCAACTGGCTGTTACGTGTGAGATAGCCAAGGTGTGATCTGTTCTCTAGCTATGAGTTGTTGCGCACGTTGTGATCTGTTTATGATAGCAGACTGAGTATATAATCTGTTATGGATGTGAAATCTGGGGGAAACAGGATCTGCTAACGGGTGTGAGCGGCTGGGGGCACCAGCTGTGTGAGGCTCTCTGCTCACAATTAAGTCTCTAATCTCAATCAGTGGGTTATTAAATTAAACTAAACAAGTTTAGTAAATCTAATCTGGTTCGTATATAAGAGAATAAAATTTTCTTCTTTTCTAACCAGCAGAAGCTAACCAGCAGCAGCTTAAAGGAAAATTCAACTTGTATCGTAAACATTATTCATTTATTAGAACACTTCGTAGTATACAGTGATTACAAGCTAGGTTTACTAGTACATGCTTGATTCTTATATACAAAACCAGACTTGAGCAACCTAAAATACACTGTCCAAAAACATAGACTATCAGCTGGTGTTCATTATTCCTGCTGGTGACCCAGCGTCTAGGTAGTTATCTCTCGCTACCCTTGGTTGCTCCCCACTAGTTCCTTCCTCCTGTTTTCATGCACACATACAAAACAAGACAACAGTCGGATAAACTCCGGTGAGAATCATCTCAGTATAATCAGCAGGCATAAATAATATCAATAAAATGAATCACAGTGTATCAACTGTAAAACAAATGCAATGCAATGAATGATTCTGTTTCTCTTCTTCGATCTCAGAATTGATTCCATTTCAGTTCGATGCCATCAAGATTCGTTTCCGATCTTGACATGAATATTCATCTATCGAAACCATCTCCGGCTTCAAAAATCAGGCCAACTCATTCCTGGGCGTTAGAATCAATTCAATTCTCTTCGTTATGCAATGTCATGCAATTATAAAAGATCCACTACCTGTGATGGATCGACACATACACAATTCAAGTTCTAAATCAAGAACAGTAATCAAACATGTATGTGACTTCAGCGGGATAACTCAAGAAATATCATTCTCGAGTAATCTAATCCCTGACTCTTCTGTCAAATTATACCTTCGTTCCTCTGTTTTGAAAACACTTCACTTCTTGCTTTCAAACTCTGTTTCAACACTTCCCTGGAAATTCACAGAATCACAGTTCAATATAAATATTCACGGTGTTCCAGTATTCGAATTCAATCCTATTTATAAGTTCAAGTCTCTGGTTCTGGTGGAATTCCAACGCAATCGGTATGAATTCCACGTGTTATGCTGAGTATTCAAACAGGATATACTCCCACCGCTTTGAAAGTGGATAACGTTAAACAGATTCCTCAACTGTTGTTTATCTTCTTCAGTCGCTGTTCGAAACATTCATCATTCTCTTGTTATACAGCAGGTGCAACAACCAGCCGCAGTAGCAATCAGTCGCAACAAAACCAGCTTTCTCAATCAGCTGTCACATAACAACCAGTCGCTTTATTTTAATATCACCACAACGCTGTATCAATTAACCCAGACGACGACGTAATAGCCCAACAGCTGATTCCCGATCTCTACTGAAACTATTCACCAGCTGGTCACACTAAAAGATTTCATCGTTAAACAAACTCAGTCGCTGTTCAAAATAGTCATATTTCATTCCCTCGATCGGAAATATCATTCTTATTATTCAGCAGAAGCAACCACCAGTCGCCGCATGAATACCAACCAGCAGGTGTATAAACCAGCAGGTGCGTAAGGAATTCTCGTTAAAATCAGCAGAAGAAATCAAATGTTGTATTCGAATTTACAATCTCGAAACGACACCGTTCCAACTAAACGAAAACGACGCCGCAGCGTTTTACCAGCAGGCAACAATATCTCTTGCAAAGAACCAAATGTTGGTTGTCGAATTCCCTTCAAAACCCATCAGCAGTTGGTTACGCAAAATTACTCAAAACGACGACGCGTCAACTAATCTAGACGACGCCGTACTAGATATGCCACATCGTTACCAGCTGCTGATCAATCAGCAGGCATCCATCCTTCACAACGATTCAAAACCAGCAGTCACACGTACCCAAACGACGTCGCTGTGTCTATAACAATCAGCAGATACAACAAACCATCAACTGATTTCAGATCCCTCGACTGGTTCCTGTTCATGAGTCAAAACGATGTCGCACCTACGTCATCAAACCCAGTCGACACATCAATAAACCAGCAGATACACCAAGAACTCTTGCTGCTGTTTATTACTTACTAATTCTCTTCTTAATTATCTCGGGCATTACAGACCCGATCCCGCAACCAGCAGCTGCGAGAACTCCTAGACTCCACCAGCCCTCGGCTGTCACTCACTTGTTTTACGCCTATGTGAGAAAGGCTACAGACACAGAGTTTAACATCTTCGTTCTTGGACGGGATCTGATTTTGGTTTGTGATTCACTCGCTAAGAAATTACGCACATCTCTCAAAATATGCGAGTGAATCTGTGTGTGAGAGATTTTACAGTGTATAGCTCAACTCTCAAAATAATAAGTCTCACACACTGGGAAAATGCTCTTCAATAGCTGATTGAGACTCAGCAGTAGACACTCGTTATGCTCTCCTCTCTAATGGCGGTCTACTGCTTCGTCTCCAATTTTCTTCCCTCTCTATTTTGCACTGTGTTAATTAATCTGTCAAAATCCTTTTTCTTCAACAGTGCTACTTGTATATATATTGCTATTCAACTTTCTTCCCGTTTGACCCACTTTTCTTCCCATTCAAAATATGTTCTGTAAAATACCGACAGGGAGTTGTCCTTGTGTCCTTTCTTTTGCAGGCTTTTGTCCTCTTTTGATTTTGATTTTTACGTTCCAGCAGCTGTTTGCTCCCACAACTAAATTATTCCAGCAGCTGTTTTATCTTATTTGATGCACAACTGCTGTTTCAATTAACTTCCAGCTTCCAGCAGCTGGTACATCAACTTCCAGCAGCTGGTACATCAATTTCCAGCAGCTGGTTCAACTTCGTTTTAGCGCTACGGCTGATTCTCATTTAATTTCACTGTAGCTTGCGGCTGGATCACTGTATCTTGCATCGGGATCGCTGTAGCTTGCATCTGGATCACTGTAGCTTGCATCTGGATCATTGTAGCTTGCAACTGAATCACTGTAGCTTGCATCTGAATCATTGTAGCTTCTCACGACTGGACAAATTCTGCTTCTTAACAATCTTCTTCGATACTTTTCTTGTTGTATTTACAGCTAACATCTGTACACTAAGTAGAAGCATTAGTAACACAGTAATAGGTTTTGTGTAATTCAAAACAAAATCTGGATCTGTTTATACAGATCCATCAATCTCTCCATGTATCCAGCTAACATCTGTACACTAAGTAGAAGCATTAGTAACACAGTAATAGGTTGTGTGTGTCAAAACAAAATCTGGATCTGTTTATACAGATCCATCAATCTCTCCCTTTTTGATTTACACAAAACCTTAAATAAAAAACAATGCATGTTCTAACAATTCTCTCCCTTTTTGTGGGAATCAAAAAGAGAGTGAACCAACCTCTCGAACTCACGAACACTTCTTCAATTGGCGTTGCCTCGAATATATAGCCTCTGTAGAATTTCTTCCCGTTGGAAAGCTTCCAAAACTGTTCAGCGCTTCAGATGGCTAATTTGTCTTCTTTCCATATGCGTGCAAACATCCTCTGTATATTGTACTGTTTCCCAGAATAGTACAAATCTTGTTCCCTTGAATTGAGGCAAGATGCACGATTAAATCTCAGCCATCGATTCTTTCCATCTTGAGCGTTGATTGCGTCTTGTTGCTTTCGCCATTTGAATTACGCTCAGCAGTTGACATCCAGCTTTGATATCTCTTCGTAAGTTGTCAACTGCTTCGCTACAGGTTAATCACTACGACTGAATTCATCTTCTGCTAATTATCTTTGTCGACTGGATGCAAAGCACTGTAGCTTGCGACTGGTACAATATCTTGCGACTGAATGCAACGCTTCGCTACTTCTTCTTTCCTTGCGTCTGGATATCTGAGCTTGCGACTGGATGCGTAGAGCTTGCGACTGGATGCGCAAAGCTTGCGACTGGATGTCTCCTCTACGACGTCGCTTCCTCTTGCGACTGATTGAATCTCTTCACTTCGCCTGCTTCTTCTCTTCTAGCGACTGGATTTCACAACGACTGGATGCGTAGCAACAGCTGATACAAATAAGCTCTCGACTGGATTGAGCTGTTGCTTGCGACTGGTTCATCAAATACAGCGTCTGGAAATCCTCGACTGAATATCTTTGCGTTGCGACTGGATGCACTGTAGCTTGCGACTGGTTCTCCTCTACGACGTCGCTTCATCTAGCGTCTGGAATGCAAGCTACCTGCTGA
>KV011165.1:12250-26996 GCA_001598015.1 Dorcoceras hygrometricum | reverse complement strand
ACTCTTTCCAGCCAGAACTCGCATTTAGAAAACTTGGCATACAACTGCGAGTCTCGAAGAGTTTGGAGAAAAACTCTCAAATGCGCCTTATGATCCATCAGAGTCTTAGAATACACCAGAATATCATCGATGAACACTATCACAAACCTGTCGCTGAACTCTCTAAAGACTCTATTCATCAAATCTATGAAAACTGCAGGGGCATTCGTCAAACCAAACGGAATAACCAAAAACTCATAATGCCCGTACCTCGTACGAAAAGCAGTTTTTGAAACATCAGCTTCTCGGATGCGCAACTGATGGTACCACGAACGCAGATCGATCACTCTTTCCAGCCAGAACTCGCATTTAGAAAACTTGGCATACAACTGCGAGTCTCGAAGAGTTTGGAGAAAAACTCTCAAATGCGCCTTATGATCCATCAGAGTCTTAGAATACACCAGAATATCATCGATGAACACTATCACAAACCTGTCGCTGAACTCTCTAAAGACTCTATTCATCAAATCTATGAAAACTGCAGGGGCATTCGTCAAACCAAACGGAATAACCAAAAACTCATAATGCCCGTACCTCGTACGAAAAGCAGTTTTTGAAACATCAGCTTCTCGGATGCGCAACTGATGGTACCACGAACGCAGATCGATCTTCGAATAAAACACAGACCCTTGAAACTGGTCAAACAAATCATCGACCCTAGGCAATGGGTACTTATTCTTCACAGTAGCCTTGTTCAAATGTCGGAAATCGATGCACATCCTCATCGACCCATCCTTTTTCTTCACAAAAAGAATAGGTGCTCCCCACGGTGACATACTAGGTTTAATAAAACCCTTCTCTAACAAATCGTCAAGCTGCACCTTAAGCTCTCTCAAATCCGCAGGCGCTAAACGATACGGGGCTCTCGAGATCGGAGCTGTACCAGGTACAAGCTCGATGATAAAATCGATCTCCCTTCTCGAAGGAAAACCAGGAACCTCCTCAAACACATCGGGAAAATCTCGAGCAACGGGGATGTCTCTAAGCTCCACGCACGAAGACGAATATGCGTCCAACTCATAAATCATAAATCCAGCGTTCCCTAACGACAAAAGGCTGAACATCTCCATTTCAGAGACTAGGGGAATCTTCGACTGGGAATCATGGCCATAGAAATTCCATTTCTCTCCAGACGGAGGCCTAAAACGTACAACTCCATGGAAACAATCCACGGTGGCCCTATAGCTCGACAACACGTCCATTACCACAATACAGTCGAAATCCCACAACATCAGATGAATCAAATTCGCTACTAAGAAGAATAATCCTCAAGCTGTCCAGCCCTAACTCTCAACTTCAACTCATGGATGGAAGGATCTGTCCTTTGAGCCTCTCTAATGCTCGAAATAATCTGTGGCTCAACTTGTAAAGAAGACACCACCACATTCATCAGCTGGGTAAAACCTCCAACCAGTAGTGCTAAAATGCTCACGGTCTTTAGAAACGTACAACGGCGCAAGCATATCTCCTTGAGACTTTCTGCTCAATGCACAGCCACTACATTACTTTTCCAGGCTGGTATTTGATCTCACAATCAAAATCCTTGAGCAGCTCCATCCATATACGCTGTCTCATATTCAAGTCAGGCTGCGAAAACAAATACTGCAAACTCTTGTGGTTCGAGTACACCACAAACTGCTCACCATACAGATAGTGGCGCCAAATCTTCAACGCAAAGACCACAGCTGCTAGATCTAAATCATGAACTGGATATCGAGTCTCATGCGGTTTCAGCTGCCGTGAAGCATAGGCTATGACTCGACCATGCTGCATCAACACACAGCCCAATCCATTGAGCGAAGCATTAGAACAAACGACGAATCCACCAGAACCAGACGACAAAGCTAAGACAGGCGCTGAAGTCAACTTCTATTTGAGCAATTGAAAAGCATTTTCGCATTGCTCAGTCAAAACAAACCGCTTGTCCTTCTGAGTCAACTGAGTCATCGGCCTAACTATACTAGAGAAACGCTCTATAAAACGACGGTAATAGCCAGCCAGACCCAAGAAACTACGAACCTCAGACACATTCCTAGGTCGTTCCCAGTTCAAAACAGCATCTACCTTACTGAGATCCAAAGAAATGCCATCCTCTTAAATCACATGACCCAGAAACACCACTCTTTCCAGCCAGAACTCGCATTTAGAAAAATTGGCATACAACTGCGAGTCTCGAAGAGTTTGGAGAAAAACTCTCAAATGCGCCTTATGCTCCATCAGAGTCTTAGAATACACCAGAATATCATCGATGAACACTATCACAAACCTGTCGCTGAACTCTCTAAAGACTCTATTCATCAAATCTATGAAAACTGCAGGGGCATTCGTCAAACCAAACGGCATAACCAAAAACTCATAATGCCCGTACCTCGTACGAAAAGCAGTTTTTGAAACATCAGCTTCTCGGATGCGCAACTGATGGTACCCCGAACGCAGATCGATCTTCGAATAAAACGCAGACCCTTGCAACTGGTCAAACAAACCATCGATCCTAGGCAATGGGTACTTATTCTTCATAGTAGCCTTGTTAAATTTTCGGAAATCGATGCACATCCTCATCGACCCATCCTTCTTCTTCACAAAAAGAATAGACGCTCCCCACGGTGACATACTAGGTGTAATAAAACCCTTCTCTAACAAATCGTCAAGCTGCACCTTAAGCTCTCTCAACTCCGCAGGCGCTAAACGATACGGGGCTCTCGAGATCGGAGCTGTACCAGGTACAAGCTCGATGCTAAAATCGATCTCCCTTCTTGGAGGAAAACCAGGAACCTCCTCAAACACATCGGGAAAATATCGAGCAACGGGGACGTCTCTAAGCTCCACGCACGAAGACGAATATGCGTCCAACTCATAAATCATAAATCCAGCGTTCCTAACGACAAAAGACTGAACATCTCCATTGCAGAGACTAGGGGAATCTTTGACTGGGAATCATGGCCATAGAAATTCCATTTCTCTCCAGACGGAGGCCTAAAACGTACAACTCCATGGAAACAATCCACGGTGGCCCTATATCTCGACAACACGTCCATTACCACTATACAGTCGAAATCCCACAACATCAGATGAATCAAATTCGCTACTAAGACATGCTCACCAAACCTCAGAACGCCATCCAACAAAACCAGGAAAATCAAAGACAGAACAATTACCTGCAATCACTCCGCTCGGCGCGGCCTCCGCTTGCTCCCTCATAATGGCATTCGCTTGAGCATGCTGGGTTCCAGAGAAAAGCGGCTGAGAATACTGTCCGAAACGCGACGGACCAGGCAACTGGAACGGCCTAAACTGCGTCTCTTCCATCCTAGGCTGCTGGAACTGAGGGGTACGACCTCTAGATGATCCTACTCGACCCTGAGGTGGGGCTACGGCTTGCTACGATCCAGGCAACGGACACACTCTCGCAAAATGCCCATACTGACCACAGATATTACACGAGCCCTGCACACCAACGCACTGAGTCGACGGATGCTTGCCTCCACAGAAGTCACAAAACTCTGCCCTAGAATCACTGTTACTAGAGCTACCAGAACCAGAAGAACCTGAACCAGCCTTCTTCTTGAACTGCTAGCCACGAGGTCTAAACCTCTGGCGTCCAGACTGCTGAGCTAACTGCTGCTGCTGCTGAGGTTGATGGGCTGACTACGAAGACTGGGAAGACTGCGCTCCCTGAATAGCAGGGCGAACATCCTGAGCACCCTGAGACTTAGCACGAGACCTCCGGTTCCGTAGACCTTCCTCTATGTCGATCTCATTATCCACTGCTTCAGCATAACTCCTCGGTTTGCTCGTCAGCACCAACGAATACAGCTCTTCATTCAAACCCTCAATAAACTTAGTCCTCTTGTCCCTCTCTCGGCCAGCAACATGAGGAACATACGTCAAAAGAGAAGAAAACAACCGAGCATAGTCCCGCACAAACATGGTACCCTGCTCCAAGTTATCGAACTCTCGCTCACGAGCGTTCACATACGACTCCGAAACGTAATCCTGCCGAAAGGCAACACGAAAGCTGTCCCAAGTAATCCCCACACCGGTCTCCTCTAGAATCCTCGAAGCGCCTCTACACCAACGCTCCGCACCTTTCCTAAGCTGGAAAGTCGCAAAACTCAACCTAAGTCCGTCATCATACTGCACACGATCAAACAGACCCGTGATATGCTGTAGCCAAGAGTCCGCATTAGCGCTAGACTCATCATTGTTGAAAACCTGGGGACTCATCCTTTGGAACCTCGCCATCACAATTTCCATGCTGTCCACTCGGGCTGCCAAGTCGTCAACCTCATCCTCCACACTCCTACCACGACCACGAAGAGGAACACTACGCTGATCCTCGTTCTGACCTTCCGATTCCTGAACGCCCTCTACCTCTACCCCTACGTCTAGGCGGCATCTACGAAGGCACTAAGCAGGATAAGATAACATAGAACAGATACAACATAGAAATCACATATCACAACAATATGCAACACATAAAGCACATAAGTCACATAGTCAAGCACAAACAACACACAACACCGTGCCTAGACTCAAGTGTGATCAAAGAAATCGAGCTTATCCCAGCTTAAGCTCTGATACCAAAAATGTCAAGCCTCGTGCACTCATCAGAGTAAAACCACATCGTAACCTTGACCAGCTGCAAATCCTGGAAAACCTGAACCATAAACAGACAAACAAACACAACAGCCCCAGAGGGACCTCGGGGTCAAACCCCAGTACGGAGAGCAACTATAAAACAGCTATGAACATCAAAAGTAAGATGCGGATGCTATGCATGAGGAACAATGCAACAGCCGAAAGCTACAACTGAACAGGGAGCCAAGGGACTCAAGCACATCACTACAGCTGATAATAGGTTCTGTGAAGAATGGTGGCCACTGGTGAGTGTACAAGCATATGGGAATTACCCACTCATCTCTACACCACACCCGCATACCAGATGCATCAACAACTCAACCTGCTGTTACCCAACCCATGAACTGTGGTAGTTAATCACTCGGCGAATGGTGGCTAACAGACCAGCAGGGAGATGAGAGTGCGGTATTGCCGCTAGCCCTCGCATCCTGGTAAGAACAGAACAGCAGCAACAACAATACATGGCTACAACAGCTGTAATGGAAATGACAATGCGTATGCAATGCAACAGCTGAACCATCATATAAACAACAAGCAATGCACACACAGCAATCAAACATAATATCCATGCTAATTCCAGCCGTAATACATGCTCAACATCCGTACCTCAACTTCTGAGCTACAACTACCACACGCAGCTTCTACAACGAAGTCCGAGCAACACAGATCTGTCACCTGCTAAGCCAACACAAGCTACTGCTCAAAGACCGAAACATAAAACAACAGCAGCTGGGAGCTACAACTCCACCAGCGCTTATCTACCTTCCTAACTTAACAGAAAGCTTTGTTAGAATTCTCACTTACCCCAACGAACTACCGGCACAACAGGAATGCTTATGATAACAAACTACACAAGGGAGATGTCTTAGCGATCCTGCGATCCTCATCCAGCTCCTCCAAAGCTGTATAAAGAGGTATAGAACAAAGCGTCTTAGCAAGAGGAGTCCAACGCTACCACTCTCACTCTCGTCGAAGCTGTCTACCACCGGAAATTAGGACGAAGAAGATTACTGTGACCAATAACTAGGGTATCGCGACAAGATAAGGTTCACGGGAAATATTTCTAAGTGTTGGGGAAACAATAATAGAGAACAACAGCTAAGTCCCCTATATAAAAGTCACCAACTGACTACTGGAACCAGGTCCACCGACAAATTCAGTTGTCACAACTAATATTCCCAACCAATCAGCAGGAATCTTGCATCAACTACGTCCTATCGCTAAACAACGAATAACTAAACAAAACGACGTCGCACAGACTACCGCTGGACACGTCACTCGCTAGCCACTGCTGATCGCCAACCAACAGCTGATCACTACGCAACAGCTGATCTCTCGCAACAACTGGATAAATGACAAGAATATCCATCACTATCAAGCATAGAAACGGAAATAATGTTCTTTATTAATTCAGAACAAATAAAACGTTTTTCATTCTTATAAATATTGAAAATCGAATTAGCAAAATGACAAGAATATCCATCACTATCAAGCATAGAAACGGAAATAATGTTCTTTATTAATTCAGAACAAATAAAACGTTTTTCATTCTTATAAATATTGAAAATCGAATTAGCAAAATGACAAGAATATCCATCACTATCAAGCATAGAAACGGAAATAATGTTCTTTATTAATTCAGAACAAATAAAACGTTTTTCATTCTTATAAATATTGAAAATCGAATTAGCAAAATGACAAGAATATCCATCACTATCAAGCATAGAAACGGAAATAATGTTCTTTATTAATTCAGAACAAATAAAACGTTTTTCATTCTTATAAATATTGAAAATCGAATTAGCAAAATGACAAGAATATCCATCACTATCAAGCATAGAAACGGAAATAATGTTCTTTATTAATTCAGAACAAATAAAACGTTTTTCATTCTTATAAATATTGAAAATCGAATTAGCAAAATGACAAGAATATCCATCACTATCAAGCATAGAAACGGAAATAATGTTCTTTATTAATTCAGAACAAATAAAACGTTTTTCATTCTTATAAATATTGAAAATCGAATTAGCAAAATGACAAGAATATCCATCACTATCAAGCATAGAAACGGAAATAATGTTCTTTATTAATTCAGAACAAATAAAACGTTTTTCATTCTTATAAATATTGAAAATCGAATTAGCAAAATGACAAGAATATCCATCACTATCAAGCATAGAAACGGAAATAATGTTCTTTATTAATTCAGAACAAATAAAACGTTTTTCAACAACTTAAAATTCGAGAAAGAAATAAATAAACATCTCCAATAGCTTCAGCCGCAACCCTTGCTCCGTTGCCAAGCCTCAAGTGGGTCTCACCTCCCTAAGACGTCGAATTCTTGTCATTACCTGAAAGTCATTGTAGATATGAGATCCACATCCGTTATCAAGTACCCAAGAGTTGAGTTAAGAGACATATTTATTTCAATGTAGAATATACCTTTTGCAGTTCTTTGATCGAGGTAATAGTTCCTCCTCCAATGCCCAGGCCGTGGTAGTGGTGGCAGACATCCTGAGCTTTTTTTGGCTTCGGAGCCCTTGCCTTGGGATTCTTGGTGGGCTTTTCCTCCTTCGCAGGGGCAGAACGCTTCTTACCCTTGTGTTTGGGCCCCTTCTTCTCAAAGGAAGAAGAGCCCAAAAGGAGGACGGGCTTGTCCCGCTTTATGTTCCCCTCAAACACGAAAAGCATGTTTACCGCATCTTAAAGGGTGGCATCCAGCTTGTTCATGTTGAAGTTGACCACAAAGGGGTCGAACACAGCAGGGAGTGAGAGGAGAAGCAGATCCACAGACAACTCATGTGGAAGCGTGATTTCTAGGCCCACTAGCTTCTTAATGAACCCAATCATATGAACCCCATGCTCGCGGACCGAAGTCTCATCGTGCATGCGGCTCGTCATGAGCTCCTTGACATTAGTGAACCTCTCCGTTCAAGAGTTCTTCCCATACAGCTCAGCATACTACAGTCTTCTCAAATTGCCGCTGCATTTCATTGCACATTGATCCAATCATGTAGCAATGTGCTTTAATCTCGTCCCAGTTTCGCCAGCTCCTCAGGACTGGCATTGACAGGGGCCTCCTTCGGAGGGCTCTTCTCTAGCGTGTAGAGAAGTTTCTCCGAAGCAAACACAATCTTATGATTGTGGATCCAATCTTGATAGTTTAAGCCAGTGAACTTATTGCTATCCAGTATAGCAGCAAGTGGATTTTTGAAAGCATGTTTACCACATCTTCAAGGGTGGCATCCAGCTTGTTCATGTTGAAGTTGACCACAAAGGGGTCGAACGCAGCAGGGAGTGAGAGGAGAAGCAGATCCACAGACAACTCATGTGGAAGCGTGATTTCTAGGCCCACTAGCTTCTTAATGAACCCAATCATATGAACCCCATGCTCGCGGACCGAAGTCCCATCGCGCATGCGGCTCGTCATGAGCTCCTTGACATTAGTGAACCTCTCCGTTCAAGAGTTCTTCCCATACAGCTCAGCATACTACATCTTCTCAAATTGCCGCTGCATTTCATTGCACATTGATCCAATCATGTAGCAATGTGCTTTAATCTCGTCCCAGTTTCGCCAGCTCCTCAGGACTGGCATTGACAGGGGCCTCCTTCGGAGGGCTCTTCTCTAGCGTGTAGAGAAGTTTCTCTGAAGCAAACACAATCTTAAGATTGCGGAGCCAATCTTGATAGTTTAAGCAAGTGAACTTGTTGTTATACAATATAGCAGCAAGTGGATTTCTGATCGAAGACATAATTATATCAATTTATACTGAAAGGAAAAACAGACATGCATTACAAATAATTCATGAAAAACGCTAAGACATAAAACAAAGTCATTTATTTTTATGAATTATCCTCCCACTATTTTAACGATTTCACCACCCTCTAATGAAATCAAGAAATTTAGTTTCCTTAGTGGGTACACAGAGTTCAATTAAGAAATCGTGGTCCCGAATAATATCAGCCAACCATGATCCTCAAAAGGTAGAGCCCAATTGCAACAGGTGCAACCTCCATGTATTTACCTCACGTGCAGTAAGGGTCCAATAATATGACGTCGATTACTATCACGTGTCAAGATGACCTATCAATATTGAGTTGTAATGGACGGTCGCCATAACGTCCCAAATAATATGAGTCAACGTCATGGGAGTTCCATCCAACTCACAGAAAGTGTCAGTGGCGTGTACAGCTTTTCGGCACACAAAAATTCCCAAATATTATGAACCGGGCTATGTATGCGGGTAGCATCGACATACATCCCTTGTTGATGAAATGTAGGAAATTTTAAACAATATTTAATTCCCTTAGCTTCATGATCTTATCGAATAAACTTTTGTTTTATGATCAATTTAGAAGTCATGGACTAACATTCTCTAAGAGTGCTTTCAGGTAGTTAGAGGGGCTAAGGTTCACTTAAAAACTAACTTCCTAAGACAAAGCAACGCCCCACAGTGAGACTAGTCGGTACAAGCCATTTTTAAGCCGGTCTATAAAGGACTCTCTTAGATCACGTTTTTTCACATTTGCTCATAATTATCAATAAACTAAGTTCTTCAATTTAATCATGAAACTTTTAATCTTGAAATAAATTTTAAAGCACATTTAAAATGAGGGATTTTAATTTTGAAATTTGATCTCAATAATTTTTAAATCAAATTTAAAAATTACGAATTCAACAGATATATATATCAAATATATTATTGGGATGATCGATAAGAGAGAGCTATGCGATCCGTGGTTGCCAAGCACGGATCTAGGTCCAATCCAAGGTGATATGCAGTATACAAATGCAATCCTATTACATAAGCTTCCAATTTTACATGTCTTCGATCTTCAATATCTTTGATCATCATCTCCACCATCTTCAAAATTATACTCCCACTAATTCTAATATCTACATTTAAATATCTATGACAAATAGGGATACATTTTAAAGGGGTGGAAACGGGCAATAAACAAGGCCAACTTTGATATGAATTCAACAATATTGCAACCAAGAAATGTAAAACCTATCATACATCTAGCACATCGGACATAGCTCTCGATCATCCCAAACAACATTATTTATTCAATTAATCCAATAAATTGACATAAATAAAATAATCAAATCAAATTTAATTTTATCCAACAAAATCATATTTTAAATATAAAATAATATCTTATAAATAAAATCATATTTTGTTATTTCAATTGCATCAAATAATTTGGGTTAAAAAATTTTATCTCCAATATCTCAAAATTTTTCAAAAATAATTTTGGTCCAACCAAAAAGCCCGATAGCGAGTATTGGCCCAAAAACCCGTCGGACCGCCCGGGACAGGCTCGGAAAAATCCTAGGAATCAAATTCCGCCGCTGTATCGCAGACCCGCCACCGCACACGTGCTGCATGCCGTGCGCATCCACGTGCGCGCACTGGGGGCGGCCCGTTGCACGGCCAGTGCGTGCAGGATGGGCGGCGGGTGTGTGCACACCCGTGCACGACGTGAGCGCATGGGTTGCGGCCAGCGTGCACAGCGCCCGTCGAGATGTGCACGCAGCTCCTGCAAGGACGTGCGCGTGGGGCATGCGTGACAGGTGCGCGTGCTACACGCTGCGATATGCATGCGACAGGCACATGCGGCGCTTGTGACGTGCGAGCAGTGGAAGGTGGCGGGTGCCCGCACACCCATGCGCGACGTGCGCGCACGGGTTGCAGTCAGTACGCACAGCGCCCACCGAGATGTGCGTGCAGCTCGCGCCGCGACGTTCACACAGTGGAAGGTGGCGGGTGCCCGCACACCCGTGCACGACGTGGGCGCACAGGTTGCAGCCAGTGCGCACAGTGCCCGTCGAGATGTGCGTGCAGCTCGCCCAGCGATGTGCGCGCGGGATGTTAGCGACAGGCGCGCGCGATATGCGTGCGGTGGAAAGTGGCGGTGCATGTGGCGACTGTGGTGGTGGCGCAGCGACGTACGGCCCAATAAATTTTTTTTTAAAACCGAGATTTTGATGCAATTCAGGCATATATAGTGTATTGACAGATACGTGCCAAAGCTCTGATACCACTTTTGGCGCAGCGGTGGATCCGGATCCCGCTGCCCGGGTGCAGCGGAAGATTTAAAAATTTTGAAGCCTGGGAACGGTCAATACACAAAATGAAGATCTAAAAATTCATAGGATGTTTAGAAGGTTACCTTGATGGCGTCTAGGCGCGTGGCTCCAATCATTTCCACGAGGGAATTAGCACTTCAACGGTTGAACAGCTACGACATTCTAATCCGATCCACGATCGGAATCTCAATTCCTTTGTTGGTTTGCACTAGAAAACCAACGAAAGTTTCGCAAATGGAATATCCTCACCGAGGTGGTCGGAAAAACTTCCGACGGAGGCGGCGGCATCGACGATGGGCGGCGATGGCGGCGGCGCGACGGAGACGAGGAGAAGGGAGGAGGAGAAGGAAAAATATAACTAAAGGGAAGAAGAGAGTTCTCAACCCAGAGAATTAGTTGTCAATACAACTTTTGGTGTGCGTAAAATGAATACCACAGGTCCTCTATTTATAGATTTTTATTTGCTTAAACCAGGTTAATGGGATTGGCTCAGGCCAGGCCCAAGAAACATTGATTTCAAGTCCATCGTTGTTGCTTCATCATAATCCCGATCGATAATCAGATCGGATCTGCATAGTTTACGAAATTGAACATTATTATGTGAAAAACAATTTTCAAACCACATAATCCAAAATAGCTGTTAGGCCCCTTTCAGCTTTAAGGATAGTCATACTAGTCCAAGACAATTTAGGAAATCACATTTCCACCCCCAGTTAATTTTAGGAAGTCACACTTCCATCATTCCTCCTATTATACTCAACAAATTGAGATTATTTTCCGTACGAAAATTGAGAAACCAGTACTTGTGTAACCCTCAATGGTTCAGGAATACAACTAGCCATGGGCTCACAATATTTGTGACTCCGAAAACACATTTTCGGACTTACCCATCAGATCATGGTAAAGAGTCTAGCAACATCGTCTCATGATCCCCTAGGTATCATTGATAGTGCCTGCAAGAACCAGTCAATCATGGTTAGCGTACAACAGTGTGGTCCTTTCAGCTCAAATATCCCCGATCGGATCAATGACCATTGGTAAATCGAGAGTCGCTAGAGATCCAATAACCATGCATACATCTTGGAAATCAAATAGTGACATCGCATGTGTTAATAGGTAAACCATTTACCTAAAACACATCTAGTACTCTGGCCAGATATTTGTCACACTATTATCTCCTCAGACAGCATAGGATATCCATGCACAAGGGCGAGTGGTGAATCATCGACAACGAAGCATCGACTCCACATGCATTGGGACCTCACCCAATCCCGCCACCTGATGACTCCAACTGAGTCGGTAAATGGGTCAAAGTGAGGCACCTATCATGTAGAGTCTCAATGACGTTTCGAGTAATGAGGACTAATCTGTACAACCAAGAACTCGGACTTAATCCACTCGACAAATGATAACCACTTGGAAAGTCCGAACGAGGGTAGTTTGATAGATCATCAGGTCATTATCCATCTGCATGCTCACAACATCACTATATTCCCTACCAATGAAACGTGGTACTTCGCATCGTAGATTTTAGTCTCAAGCTCGAGCGGCCCTTATCCTCTTTTGGACAGTCCAATAGACTAGGAAATAGTTTAGGATACACAATGACTATTAGTTGTGTTTCATGATAGCCATCAAATCCACTATCACATCTAACATACATTATGGTGCATTCAAGGTCTTTATCCAACAATTGTAATCATAATAGTGAAGATAAATAATGCCGTATAAATGCGAATTTCATAAATAAAGATTGTTTTACATATAATCAACAAAAACCCACATGCCACAAGTTGGTTAGTTTGTCATCTACTCTAACAGAATCATGGTAGTGTTTTGAGTTATATGGTAGTAACAATCATGTATTATTAATTGATGTGTCCTGACTTTACAAATTTGTAGGCTTAATAATGAAAGCAGCTGAATATTAATAATTTTGTGAAATATATAAGACTTTATTTTTTTTAAAAAAAATATTAATTGATGCACTTATCGAAAAGACACGTTTTTTTTTGCTACAGAAAACAAGTTTTCTAGATATTTAATTTCTGTAAATCTAAATTTTTAGAATTTTATCAGCATTATTAGTGCAAATATCATAATTCAACATTTGAGACTCCTTTTGCACAAAGTTTTAAATTTTTTTTATAAAAGTATTTTAAATAAAAATTGTAAAATGTGTTCGGACAATTATTTATAAAAATAATTTAAATTAAAAAATATTTAGAGAACTATTTTAGAAAATAATTTATATTTAATAAATAGTATTAAAAAAGCATTCGAACAATTAATCTAATAAAAAATTTTAAATCTTTCATAGATTTACATATATTTTATTCTAAAAATATTTAAAACATTTTTTGCTTATTTTAAAAAATGTACTTCAAAAGTAGTTTAAAAATATATTTCAAAATATTTACAAACTATTTATCCAAACAAATATTTTAAGTTTTTTAACTCTAAAACACTAAAACATTTCAAAAACTTATCCTAACGAAGCCTTAATATTTCTTGGAATATCCGTTATTATGATAAAATATATTTGACTTTATATATTTTTTTCCAAAGAAATGCACAAGATTTAATATGACAAAAGCTTTGAATTTTTATCTGGTGCACTAGAGAATCAATAAGTGCTCTTTTACTCGGCTTGGTCACCCTGGGATTCATAGTATTATTTTTGGAGTTTAGGCTATCTAGACTGTTGGATCTGTTACAAAGATAATATCTGGATTTGATGAAACAAAACTTGTTATTTTTTTCTAACGATTTAATTGAGCACAGGCTAAACTGAGATAGATCAGCTTAGAAACGTGAATCAGCTCGGAGAAGTGAACCAGCTTTGGACAGTTCAACGTAGAGCGTATCAACTCAGGGAAGTTTAGATCAGGAAACAAGATCAGCTTAAACCAGCTCGAAGTAGATTCGAAGAGCAGCTTAGAAAAGCAAATCAGCAGAAAGCGTCGTTAAGGTCAGCTCAGAGAACAGATCAAGAGCAGATAGCATAAGTTGGAACAGAGCTGAAGACAGATCAGACTAGGCTATCAGCTAAGACACACATCAGCTCGGAGATATCAGTTTATAAGCGCAGAAGAGTAGATTAAATTAGAGCCTCGAATCAAGAAGTTCAGTTTAGACAAGATTCAGCTCAGAGTTTCAACTGAGAGCAGGACGGACTGAAGTATCGTTAAGGTAAGCTCAGAGGTCTAAGCTGGAACAGAGAGTTAATCCAAGCTAGAGCGGTACAGACCAGACCATAGCAGCGTAAAGCTGAAAAATGAAAGACGAACAACTTAGAGCTGAACAAAGAAGATCGAGATAGATCATAGAAAATAAGAACTGATGAGAACAAGAGCAGCTTAGATGAGAAGCGTAGAAACAGATCATCTTGGGAAGATCAAAATAGAATCAAATAAGAGCAGAGCTGAATAAGAACAGCAGAGATGAGCAGCTTAGACACGATTCAGTTCAGAAGTGAAGTTCGTATTAGCTCTCAGAAGGAGATTATCTCAGACGAATTAGTTTATTCAAATCTTTATCCAGAATACTATAAGGCAAACAAATTTGTCTGATCGAGATAGAGCTCGCATATTCAAAGTCAAAAAGCCTGAAACGCATTAAATGATGAAGGACACAAGGTACAACAATATCAGAAATCTTACAGAAGCTTTTCAACGGCTAGGAGATTGTGTCCAACGGTAACATCAGCATAGAGGCCATATATATAGAGAGTTGAACTGAACAAAAAAATAACTCATACAGAGATGCAGGGGGTGGAAGAAATCTATACCGCGCGATCTATTTCGATCTATCAAGTGGTATCAGAGCAGATTGTTCTTAAACGAGCATTTTAAATTGAAAATTTTTAAAGGTTAATATTTTTACAACCCATTTTATGAAAGACAAGAGGAGTAATGATTTTTGAATTCCAGCGTTGTCTCTTTTGTCGAGCTTACACAGATTGTGAGAGAC
>KV011164.1:58292-85132 GCA_001598015.1 Dorcoceras hygrometricum | reverse complement strand
ACACAACTACTCATCAGACGCAGTCCCATTGTTTCGCGATGTTTTCAAACAAGGGTCCTGGCAAGGGCTTCGTATGTGGATCAGCAACGTTGTCCGCAGAGGTGACTCTCTCAACTGCTATGTCACCCCTAGCCACAATATCCCGGATTATGTGGTATTTCCTCAGTATGTGTTTGGATCTTTGGTGAGACCTAGGCTCCTTTGCTTGTGCAACGGCACCCGTGTTTTCGCAGTACACCGGGACTGGACCAACTCCATTAGGAATGACGCCCAACTCTTGGACGAAATTCCTTATCCAAACGGCCTCCTTAGCAGCAGCTGATGCTGCGATGTACTCAGCCTCAGTGGTTGAATCTACGATGGTGTCTTGCTTGGAACTCTTCCAAGATACAGCACCACCATTGAGCATGAATACAAATCCAGAGGTTGATTTCGAATCATCCACGTCACACTGGAAGCTAGAATCAGCGTAGCCTTCCAGTTTCACTTCACCATCCCCATAGACCATGAACATATTCTTAGTCCTTCGCAAGTACTTAAGAATATCCTTCACGGTCTTCCAATGCAATTGGCCGGGGTTGGCCTGGTAGCGGCTCGTGACACTCAGAGCATATGCGACATCCGGTCTAGTGGAGATCATGCCATACATAATACTACCTATTGCCGAGGCATATGGCACACGTGTCATACTCTCTATCTCCTCATCAGTCTTTGGACACATAGACTTAGATAGAGTGACCCCGTGGCACATAGGTAGGTGCCTCTCTTGGACTCTTCCATAGAGAACCTCTTAAGTATGGTATCGATGTAAGTAGCTTGGGTGAGTCCGAGCATCCGTTTAGATCTATCCCGATAGATCTGTATTCCAAGAATATAGGATGCTTCACCCATGTCCTTCATCGAAAATCTACTAGACAACCATACTTTAGTTGACTGCAGCATTCCTACATCATTCCCAATGAGTAGAATGTCGTCAACATAAAGTACGAGGAATGTCACAGCGCTTTTAACTACCTTCTTGTATACGCATGGCTCATCGGGATTCTTGATGAAACCAAATTCCTTAATTGTTTGATCGAATCTCAGGTTCCAACTTCGCGATGCTTGTTTGAGACTGTAGATCGATCTCTGAAGCTTGCATACCTTATGCTCGCTTCCAACAGATGTGAAACCCTCAGGCTGCATCATATAGATCTCTTCCTTAATGTTTCCATTAAGGAACGTAGTTTTCACATCCATTTGCCATATCTCATAGTCGTACCATGCGGCTATGGCTAACAAGATTCTAATTGACTTGAACATTGCGACTGGCGAGAAGGTTTCATCACAGTCAACACCTTGCCTTTGAGTGTAATCTTTCGCGACCAGTCGTGCCTTGTAGGTCATTACCTTACCATCAGGCCCAAGTTTCCTTTTGTATATCCATTTACACCCAATAGGAACAATTCCTTCAGGAGGATTAACAAGAGTCCAAACTTGGTTAGCATGCATTGAGTCAAACTCAGACTGCATTGCTTCAAGCCACAAATTAGAATCAGCATCGGAAATTGCCTCCTTGAAAGTTCTTGGATCAGATCCAACAACTTGATCACCTTGATCATCTTCAAGGAGAAAACCATATCTCTCAGGAGCCCTAGGAACCCTTTCGGATCTCCTAGGTGCGACCATTTCTGGTATTGGCTCTGGAGGTGCGGGAGACTCACCTGGTACTTCTATTGGATCTCGAACCTCTTTGAGTTCTACTATTTTGCCTTTTCTATCAAGTAGAAATTCCATTTCCATAAAGGTGGCATTCCTGGAAACAAACACTTTTGTTTCGCTGGGATAGTAGAAGTAGTATCCAATGGAGGACATCCCCAAATCCCCAATGAAGTAGCATAAGATGGATCTCGTATCCAGCTTATCTCCCACTGTCTGCTTCACTTAAGCAGGACATCCCCAAATCCTCATGTATGAGTACTTGGGTGGTTTGCCCATCCATATCTCATATGGAGTCTTATCCACTGCCTTGGTGTGGATATTGTTCAACAACATTACCGCCGTTTCGAGCGCATAGCCCCAAAACGAGGTAGGAAGTTTAGTGAAGCTCATCATAGATCGAACCATGTCCAACAAGGTCCGATTACGACGCTCCGCTACACCATTGAGCTGTGGTGTGGCCGGAGGGATCCACTGTGCAAGAATCCCATTCTCTTTCAGATAGTCTTGAAATTCAGCACTCAAGTATTCACCACCTCGATCAGATCGAAGTGCTTTAATACTTCTGCGTAATTGATTTTCTACTTCAGCCTTGAATTCTTTGAACCTTTCAAAGGATTCATACTTGTGCTTCATTAAGTACAAGTACCCATACCTAGAGTAATCATCGATAAAGGTGATGAAGTATGTGTGACCGTATTTAGTACCAATACTAAATGGACCACACACATCAGTATGGATCAAATCCAATAGGCCTCGAGCATGCTCACCCTTGCCCTTGAAGGGTTGCTTAGTCATCTTTCCCTTAAGACAAGATTCACAAGTCGGTAGGGAGTTAATTTCTGACAGATCAAACATGTCACTCCTAATTAACTTGTTCATCCTACTTAGAGAAATATGACCTAGCCTAGCGTGCCAAAGTTGTGCTGGGTTCAAGTTATCGTGTTTCCGTTTACTTAAAATCAGAAGACAGAAATAAATAAACATCTCCTATAGCTATAGCAGCAACTCTTGCTCCATTGCCAAGCCTCAAGTGGGTCTCACCCTCTCTAAGACGTCGGCTTCTTGTTATCATCTGCAAATCATTGCAGATATGAGATCCACATCCAGTATCAAGTACCCAAGAAGTCGAATTAAGAGACATATTTATTTCAATATAGAACATACCTTTCGCAGTTCGCAACTGCTCGAGGTACTCCTTGCAGTTCCTCCTCCAATGCACAGCCTTGTGGCAGTGGTGGCAAACATTCTCAGACTTGTTTGGTTTGGGAGCCTTTGCCTTTGGCTTCTTGGCGGACTTTTCCTCCTTTGCAGGAGCAGAACGCTTCTTACTCTTGCGTCTGGGCCCCTTCTTCGCAGAGGAAGAAGAGCCTAGAAGGAGGACGGGTTTGTCCTTCTTTATGGTCCCTTCAAACACTACAAGCATGTTAACCACCTCTTCGAGGGTGGCTTCCAGCTTGTTCATGTTGAAGTTGACCACAAAGGGGTCAAATGCAGCGGGTAGCGAGAGGAGAAGGACATCCACCGACAGCTCGTGTGGAAGTGCGATATCAAGGCCCGACAGCTTTTCAACGAGCCCAATCATACGAACCCCATGCTCGCGGACCGAAGTCCCATCGCGCATGCGGCTTGTCATAAGCTCCTTGAAAGCCGTGAACCTCTCATGTTGAGAGTTCTCCCCGTACAGTTCTTTGAGATGAAAGAGTATGGCAGAAGCATACTTTGTCTTCTCAAAGCACCGTTGCATTTCGTTGGACATCGATGCCATCACATAGCATCGAGCTTTAACCTCGTCGTCCCGCCATTGGTTAAGCGTAATCAGCTCCTCAGGGCTGATATCGGCAGGGGTTTCCTCCGGAGGGCACTTCTCTATCGTATAGAGGAGCTTCTCCGAGGCCAATAAAAGATTGAGATTGCGGAGCCAGTCTTGGTAGTTCAGACCGGTGAACCTGTTGCTATCCAGTATAGCAGCGAGCGGGTTTTTCATCGAAACCATTTTATAAGCAGTAATACTGAAAAGAAAGGCAGACACACATCACTAACTATATAAAAATTAATCGCTAAGACATAAAACATGGTCGTTAAGTTTTATGAATTACCCTCCCACTATTTTAACGATTTCACCACCCTCTAATGAAATCGAGAAAGCAAGTTTCTTTAGTGGGTACACGGAGCCCAATCAAGCGATCATGGACCCGAATAATATCAGCCATCCATGACCCCCAAAAGGTAGTTTCCGATTGCAACCGGTGCAACCTCCATGTATTCACCTCACGTCCAGTAAGTCTGATACCACTGTTGGGTGCCAACGGCGGATCCGGATCACGCCTCCCGGCGAGGCAACGGAAGAACAAAAACAATATCGGGAGACGATCAATACGATAAAAACAACATGCTAGGACATTCATAGGGCGTTTAAGATTGCTACCTTGCTGGCAACTCGTGCCTGGCTCCGACCAGTTTCTCGAGGAAACCGGCACTTCACGGTAGATTGCGGTAGACAACGTCAATCAGGTCCACGACCGGAGACGGGATTCCTTCGTCAGCCTGCACTAGAAGGCCTGACGAGATCGGCGCGGATGGATTCTCCTCGTCAAGATTGGCCGGAACAAATTCCGGCGAAGCGGCGGCGGCGGCGTGCACCGGGCGGCGGCGGCGAGGCTTTTGAGAGGAGGGGGCGGCGCTTATTGCTTTAGGGTTAGGGTTAATTGTAGTCTAGTATTAAGTTATGAAGTCTAGGATTAAGTCTATATTAAATAGACTTAATGATGGGTTTGGATCCGGCCCAATGGGCCCGGGTCCAACGGATGAACATTCGGTTCATCCCCATCATCGAGACTTCATCGTAACTCCGATCAACGATCAGATCGGACCGATCGATTCAGTTTCCAAAACTGAATACTATGATCTGAAAAACCATTTTTCAGAACCCCAGTGCAAAATGACCGTTTTGCCCCTCAACAGAGGGAAATCCCGATTTGACCCCTGTTGACTTTTAGGAAGTCGCACTCCCCAAAATCCTCTTCGTTTGCTCAACACATTGAGCGGAGTATCCGTGCGGGAATCTCGAATCCAGTACTTGTGTGACCCTCAATGGTTCAGGGATACAGCTAGCCGTGGGACCACAACCATTGTGGCTCCGGAATCACAATTCCGGATTTGCCCAACGGATCATGGTAAGAGCGTCTAGCAACATCGTCCCATGATCCCCTAGGTATCACTGATAGTGCCTGCAAGAACCAGTCGGTCGTGGTTAGCGTATAGTACGGTCCTTTCAATCCATATATCCCGATCAGATCAACGACCATTGGTAAATTGAGAGTCGCTATAGATCCGATAGCTATGTGTACATCTTGGAGATCGAATAGTGACATCGCGAGTGTAACTAGGTAAACACATTTTGTAACGCCCGAAAATCCTAATTACGTGAATTGAATGCATGACTAGGAGGAAAACCTTATGATTATATGATTTGCATGTCATGTATGTGTTTATGTGATGATTTTATGCTCTACGTGTGCTTATCGTTACGGTACGATTTGAGACCGATAAGCGGGGACGAGTCCGGAGTCGACCAAATCGAAAATATTTTAATGTTTTAGCACTTACACATATTTTAAAGCAAAATATTTTTATTTTATGCACAATCTCCAAGAAAATGAGATTATTTAAATTTTTTTAAGCCTTTTTAATTAGGGGATGGGCTAGTATAGTGATGGGCTTATTTTTTTTTAAATAAAACAAGGTGGAAAGCTTTTTAGCCCATTTTTTTTCACACACCCTTCACCTAAACTCGAAAATTTGCCCTAGCCCTCCTCTCATCAGCCAACTTCAGACTCCATACTCTCCTTGGTGGCTGAAAATTGCAAGTTTCTCCATTGGAACTCAAGGTGTGGTCGTCTCCATTGTCCTCCGCCCCGATATCACGTATTTTTGCTTCTCTATCAACCAAGGCATGTTATATTCTTTCTTTTCTCACCATATAAATCATAATATACTGTTTTTACAAAGATTATGCATGAATTAAGGTTTATGTTCATGATCATGCATGTACTCATATGTGCACCTCACGGTTTTGATCCTTTTTGCATGGCTTCGGTTCATGGGCTGCTTGAGGGGTCTTGGCTCATGGTTAAGTGGTTCATGGTGGTCCTAGGAGTGGCTGGTCGTGGTTCGAAGTGGTGGAATTGTGGTCGAACCAATGGCTTGATTTTCGCACACCGCGCAGTGTGTGTTTGTGCGTGTTTGTGCGTGTTTTGTGCGTCCGGTTGTTAACCTTCGTGCGTCCAGTAGGGGCCATGGCTGAGGCCAAGACCGGTCAGGTTAGAACCGCCTGGACCTTGGGGTGGTCCAGGCGGCGGGGATCCGGCCATTGGTGGCCGGATCAGGGCGTACGAACTGTTTTTCGGCGGTGTGTCTGTCGCACACCGTCCAGTGTGTGTGCAGTGTGTGTTTTGTTTGAGTTAGGGTTTTGGGCCGGTTTGGTTCGGTTGGACCGGCTGGTTCAAGTTGATCGAGGCGGTTCATCGAGTCTCGAGTCGAATATTTTAAGTCGGGTCCGAATTATTTTATTTTTGGGCCGAGTTATTTTATTTTTAAAGTCCGGGTCGTTTTTACCGGGTCAAGTCAAATTTTAAGTTAAAAATTAGTTCGAGTCAAAATTATTTTTGGGTCAACGATTTTTAGACAAATTCTATTCTTTTAAGTTGCTGGAATTTTATTAAATTAGGATTTTTGCCAAATTAATGGATTTTGGGCCGATAATTACTTTAATGAATTTTAAGTTTGTTTTTAACGATATTGAGTCGAGCCCTTTAATCGATTTTAAAGAGGGTCATCCTTAGTTGTTGGGCCATTTTGAGTTGGACCTAGAATTTATTTTAAGTCTAGTTGAGGCTTTGGGCTTAGAGTTAGCGGGCCAGTCACTTGAGCCAGTCCTTGATCGGGCCGATGAAAAAAATAATATAGGCCCATGAATATATATTTAATTATTTATGTATTAATAAGTATGAAATGTTTTAAGGAAATTAAATATATATTGATGGGCAAAGATTTTAAGTCGCATGATTTTTATGAAACGCATGCATCATGAAAGTTTAAGAATGTTAAGGCATGAATGAAAATATTTTGAGAAATTGAAGTATTGTGGGGCAAAGTAACGATGAGAGTTAGCCGGGTATCCGGGCCCGGGGATCCCCTGTTAATGTATAACGATTATGAGCTTATGGATCCATGTGATCACGACATGGTGAAGTGGCAAGCATAGAGGTGTGACATATAGGGATCCCGAGGTAAGGTCGGGTGAACCACACCGCCACGTACGTTGGTTTATAGATTGATCAATCGAATTTAACGGCTCTCACTTCATGGATACGACTCGCATGTTCTTTTAAGTTATGTTATGTATTATGTTGTGCCTTAACATATATGTTATGATGATTTATGTACGACTACAGCATGATTTAACGATTTAAGATCTTTTAATGCACGCATGTCATGAAAATTATATTCATATACTTATGTGCGGGGTCTCACCCAATCCCGACGCCTTATGACCCCAAGTGAGTCGGCAAACGGGTCAAAGTGAGACGCCTATCATTTAGAGTCTCAATGACGTTTCGAGTCGTGAGGACTAATCAGTACAACCAAGACCTCGGACTTATCCACTCGACAAATGGTAACCACTTGGAAAGTCCGAACGAGGGTAGTTCGATAGATCACCAGGTCACTATCTATCTGCATGCTCAGAACATCACAATATTACCTACCAATGAAACATGGTACTTCGCATCGCAGATACTAGTCTCGAACTCGGGCGGCCTTATCCTCATTTTGACGGCCCAATCGACTAGGAACATGTTCAGAATACACAGTGACTATTAGATGTGTTTCATGATAGCCGTCATACCCACTATCACATCTAACATACACTTTAGTGTATTCTAGGTCTTTACTCAACGCAATTGTTAATCATCATACAACACAATGAAAGTAAAGAATGCCATATAAGTAAATGCGAATATCATATATAAAGATTGTCATATACAAGAGTCTATAAACTCACACGCCACAAGTTGGCTAGTTGGGCATCTACTCTAACAGATCAGCAGTAGCAGTAATCTGTCCAGTCGATGGTTTGAAAGTTAAAGTTCAGCAGTTGGTTTAGTTATTCTTTGTAAACGGCAGCTGGATTAGCAATGGAGACGTCCAAAGTTGAGTCAGTTGTTCGTTATCTGGCGGAGGCCAAGTTGAACCAGCTGGAGCATAGTGAACCAGCTGGAGCGATAAAAACCAGCTGCAAGCGCTAAAGAAAAGATGAACCAGCTGGAACAGGAACTGTGAAGTCTACTGGAGAAGTATCGAAGAAGAACAATTCAGCAGTAAGCTACAGTGTTCAGAAGTAGAAGAAATCAGCTGTTGGATTGAAGCGAAAAGAAATCAAGAATCAGCAGTGATGACGTTAGCATATATTCTGGAGGAAGCTATGAGCAGCAAGGATGACGTCATCACAATCAGCAGTTGAGCAAAAGCTATTTCAGCAGATTGAGAAGAGAAGCGCAAGAGCTGGATCAACAGTGATGACATCAGCAGTGACATCTCAATCAGCAGGAAGCTACAGTAGAACCAGTCGAGAGAACTTGAAGTTAGCGATAGCAAAACGATGACGTTTGAATAAGTTGATACGACAGCGTTTTGCCTTCGTGCTAAAGATTCAGCAGATGGTTTGTGCGTTGGTTATAATCAGCAGCAGGCTACAGTGCATTCAGCAGGAAGCTAAAGCTATCAGCAGTTGTGAAAAGAAGCGCAAGAGATAAAGCGACGACGTACAGAAAGAACATTCAGTCGCAAGCTACAGTGCAACCAGCAGGTACTTCTTCTAAGAGAAACCAGCAGATAGCTACAGTTATCTTGAATCAGCTGTTGCAAGATTCCAGCAGGAGCATTACTTAAAGATAACCAGCAGGTGCTTTACAACGATATCAAAACGGTGTCGCTTGAATAAGTTGACACGACAACATTTTGACTTAAACGCTAAAGATCAGTCATTGAGCTTGAAAAGAAACCAGTCGCTGGAATAACACACATGTTGAAAAGAAACCAGCAGGTGCATTCATTCAAATGTGTTCCAGTCGTAGTATTGCAAACGACAAAGGAAGAGCTGGTTACCAAAAAGGTTTTCAGGATATCAGCCGTTGCAAGCATTCAACGCTCAAGATGGAAAGAATCAATGGCTAAAATAGAGTCGTGCAATTGCCTCAATTCAAGGGAACAAGATTTGTACTATTCTGGGAAATAGTACAATTTACAGAGGAGCATTGCACATATTTGGGAAGACGACGATTTAGCCGTAACAAGCGCAGAAAGGAATTGGAATTAATCTAACGGCTATATCTCTTGAGGAAGCTATTTATACGAGAAGATTTGAAGGAAGAAAGAGACGATTGTTGATTGAGCGAATAGACAAAAATAACAGAGGGAAGATACAGTAGAACAGAGGAGCATTGCACATATTTGGGAAGACGACGATTTAGCCGTAACAAGCGCAGAAAGGAATTGGAATTAATCTAACGGCTATATCTCTTGAGGAAGCTATTTATACGAGAAGATTTGAAGGAAGAAAGAGACGATTGTTGATTGAGCGAATAGACAAAAATAACAGAGGGAAGATACAGTAGAACGAAGCAGTCGACCACCATTCTGAGAAGAGCTTACAACGACGTCGACAGCTGAGTTCTTATCAGCTCATTTAGGAGCACTTCCTAGTGTGTGAGATTAATTTCTTATGAGAGTTGTGCGTACACTGTAATTCTCACACACAGATTCACTCGCACATTTCGTGAGTTGAGCTAAATTGTTTAGCGAGTGAATCAAAACCTTTCCAACACAGTTCCCGTCCAAGCACGATGACGTTAAACTATGTGTATGTAGTTAGTCACACAGTTGCGGATGATGTGCATTTGTGGAGTCTAGGAGTTCTCGCAGCTGCTGGTTGCGGGATTGGGTCTGTACACGATGTATAGATCAAAGTCTTCTAGTGGAGCCTTCCGAGGTGGAAGAAGGGGAGACGTAGGACATTGAAGTCCGAAATTCCAGAAACAAATCTGCTACGTATCGTATTTCTTTTATTCATTCAGCATCTGCATATTTATTCTAGCATCGCATAATTCAGCACTTGCATTTACTTCAGCACTTACGTTTACAGTTAGCACACTTGCACAGTAGAACAGATTTATGTTGTACATAAATCTGTTTGAGTTGTTTTAAAATATTAGGATTCAGTTCTGGTTTTTTCCGCATGACTTAAAATCATACCAGATCTATCTCCGGTGCTCTTGTGATTTTAGATGTTCAAGAACAAGAGGTATTGCACCTCCAGTTTTAAGTAGCAGCGCGCAAAATCTTTTAACTCTTGAAAAAGCGCGGCTGCTGATCTTTTTGATCCTATTTTCCGGGACCAACACCTTGAACCAGACTTCTCTTGTTTACCTCGAACCAGACTTCTTGTTCCTCATCGTGTCTCTTCAGCAGATAACAGACGCATTCAACCAGATTTCTTCAGATTTCTTCTATTGGATAAATCTTCCAGATTTCTCCCGACTTCTTCTTCTCGTTTGATTTTCTTCTCCTTCATCTGGATTGAATCATACTTCTTCAATTTCTGTTTGCATTAATCGAAACAGACTTCTTCTATTTTAGCTTCTTCTAATCAAGTTATCATGTTTCTTCCTGCACAAATTTCTGCTTCGCATTACTGTTCGATCTTTATCAGATTTCTTCTACAGTAGACATCTGAACCATATCTTCTCAAAACGCTACGTTTCTTCTCTTGCAACGTCTGATACAATCATCTGTTATGCTTCTCTTGACAGTGTATGATCAGATTTCTCCTTTTTGTCTCTACTTCTTATTTCTTCCAGACTTCATCTCTTCATCTCCTGCTCATTATCTTTTCTTCGCCTTTTACCAGATGCCTCCCTTTTATCAAACTATACATTCAATCTTTCTTCCAGATTTCTACTGTGTTCATTTTTCAAACAGACTTCATCGGAAACCTTCAATATATTTTATTCACAGACATCTTCTAATTCTGTCTAGCTTTGCTAATTTCCTTTGTTAATCTTCTGCTAATGTAAGAACTACTGATGAATAAATTTCTTCTCAACAAATTCGTTTCTTCTATTTTAACTTTCGTCTGCCAGACTTCATCAGCATATTACAGCTTCTCTTCACAGTGTCTGAGCAGACTTCACCTATCAATACTAAATCATACTTCTGTTTTCTTCTCTTCACTTTCTGTCGACATCTCCCTTTAACAGATATTTCTTCTCCTATCTTATTTAAGTTCTGCACACTACTTAGAGATGTTAGTAACACAATAATAGGTTATCCAGATCCAACACTCAAGCTGCTTCTAAGCATACTTTGGCAGAAGACCATGTGTTGAATCCTGTTCTTGACACCTCTTTGGCTCTAGTCCCACACAAGTCCCTGGATGAATATGTTCCAAATCTTCCTCCAATGATCAATCTATTACTTAGCTACAATACACTGTTGAGTCCTTGGGGAATTTGGTTAGCAATATGCGTGTAGAACAGCTATCTTCTAAAGTTGATCTGCTTCAAGACCACATTTATAAGTAGATGATCGTTATGATACATGCCTTGTCAGAGCAACATCAAGTTGTTGCAGCCATTTAGAAACTCAATTCAAGCAGCATGCAAACTTGCATGGCTTCTAAGTTTGATCGCTATCGTATTGAGATTACAGCAGAAGTGGCCACAATAATAGTCGTCACTCGTGGTAATCAGCTCGCTGATGTAGTGGACCTTTTGAAAAGAGACAATGATGCCAAAAGGGGGAATGGAGTAAGAAGAGATAAAAAGGGTGACATAAGGAAAAAGATTTGAAAAATAAGAAGGATCTCAACAAAGCAATTTTCACCAAAGTTTCTCAAAGTAGTAAAGAGCTAGATTGTATAGAGCAAATACTAGTATTCAGATACTCATGATAAAAGAAATTATTCTTTTTCAAATTCTATTGTCCTCGTTTTGTCATCAACAAAAAGAAAAATTGTTAATATAAAATTTGTGCTCAATTTTGGTGATAACAAAATAGTCGGCTAGGATATAATTAGTTAAAATCATAGTATTTAAGTTGTTTTTGTGAGAATAGTTCGGCTGGGATAAGAACTGAAACAGAAACAACTCAGGGACCAAGTAGCGTGCAAGAGCATATTATTTCATAGCAGTGTACAAGTGAAAATCAGTTCAAGAGCAGTGTTCAAAGTAGATCAGACAAGTTCTCAATTTCATTAACTTGGATAAATCAGCACACATTATGGAACATAATAGCATGGCGAACAGAACAATATCGGTTGGGTACAAGTATTGCTAAGATTTTTCTCATTTATAATTGTTGAAAAAGTAAGACAACAATCAGAATAATGACATGAATGTTAAGTACGAAAATTTTCTTATCAAGCTTTAAAATAAGATCATTTAATACATAAGTAAGAAATATGCAAATTGCATTAATTATGAATTAAATGATCAAGTACGAGGATAGAGGATTCAACGACTGAGAGTACTATTCGGATTTATTTCCATTGGATCTCAGGCCTATAGTACCAAGAGGATTGAATATTTGATGTTATAGAAGCTAGGGTAAGAGAACACAATCAAAATTTTCAAAATTCTTCTAGTCAAAACTCTCATTCAGCACACTTACTGTGTAGTTATTCAACTTAGCTGAATTAGCTCAGGCTTAATCGTACATAGAAAATCAATAGCTAGAGCATCATTTGTAAACTGATAGCGTTTGTTCTATTACGTGTGATTGTTAGGGGTTCAGATCAGTAGAGTGTTGAGCTGAGTGGATTTGATTAGAGCATGTAATTCAATCAAAATTTCTAGTGGAAATCCTTTCGAATTGGAGGAAGGGGAGACGTAGAAGTTTAAATTCAAACTTCTATAAACAAAATTTCTTGTCTCTTGTCTATTTATTTATCGAATTGATTTGTTCACTGATTGATTGAGTTGTTTCAACACAATCTATTGTAGCTCAAAATATCAGCAGAGACTCAGCTGGTAACTCAGCTAATTTTATGAAACAATTTTGAAAGAAATTTTAATAGAGTACACCCTTCTAAACTATATTTACGATCCAACAAAGACAAAATATTTTGAGGATAAAGTAGATAACTTCTAAATACTGAGATCCAAAAATCATATCAGCTTCTACAGCCAAAAAAGCTTGTGAAAGTTAGATTATGACCGATGTCGAATATTACAAGATCACCTATTTAAAAAGAAAAAAATAAAAGGATGGAGAATGAAGCATGATGAGAAGACATGAACGATAGACAAGAGAAGTGCAGAAAAACATTAAAAAGAAGAGTTTTTCTCAAATAAGGGGAGTCTTAAATGGATATTAGTTTAATTAGAACATTCCTCTGTGTGTAAAGATATATTTGATATAAAGAATTAAATCCTCACATATACAATCACTCATACAAAACGATATATGACTTTTACATCATAAATGAGTGATTGGTTTTTACACAAAACATTAAAGAATAAAAAAAGTAACTAACTGGAGATTCCGGAAGAAATCGAAGAATTTCTTGGGAATCCTAAACATTGTACTTATAAGCCTTGACATAAGAGATGTTATGCATATTGTGAGTTTGCATCCTACAATTGCGAGCTAGAACTATTGAACATTGTTTTATTAAATGAAATAACACTTTGCAAAGTACTTAGCCATGCGGTGAAACAATGAGGTGCAGTGGTCTTGCTAAATGGAACCTAAGAACTTGACCGAACTTCCGAACAATGACGGTGAAAGAGACTGTTACAAGGATGCTTGATGGGAGGAATTGAGATCTGGGAGATTAGTATGGATTAATTAAGTGGATTAATTGAGTTTATCATGGATCAGATGAGGCGTGAGCTGATCTGAGTGGAACAGTTCAGAGCCGAATTGCTTCGCTGAGCGTTGAGCTGGCTTTTCCGCCACGAGCTGTTTTCGGAAAAATGGCATAGAAGCGAGCAGCTGTGGGAGGTGCCGTATAAGTGTAAGCTGATATGAGTTTGAACATAATATAGATTCAGCTTGGGGATGTACTTGGTGCCCTGAAATGAGTAGTCAGATCACATGTGTTGTGCAGCGCTGAGTGGAATCAGCTTAGGTGTAAGATTAACGTTATGTTTAGACAAGAAGAGTTGTTTGCGTTTTTCAGCTTAGGCGAGAGCTGTTCGTGGTTGTCAGATTTGACGAGAACTGCCTGGAATGTGTGGGCTGGCCAGTGCGTGATCTGGTCTGTTGATGCTAACTTATACTGATGTGCAAGGTGTGAACTGTTTCGTATGGTCAGATCAGGTGTGAGTTGGCCTAGATCTTCTGAGCTAGAAGGCGCACGATCTGCATGAGCGAGAGTCGATAAGTGCATGAGAGCTATTTAGTGCGCGAGAGTTGATGAGCGCATGAGCTGAGTAATGAGCATGTTCTGAGCAGTGAGCGTGATCTGTTTGTGTAAGCATGCTGGGCTGCATGCCTAGGCTGGTATCATCTTTGAGGTCTGAGCTGGTTGGTGGCTACTGTAGATCAGATCATGGGATCGAATATACTTAGAATTTGACCAAGTTTTAGTCATTTTTCCCGACACTTAGATATTTTATTCACCTCGCGAGCCTGAGTTGTTACCCTATCGCGAAACCCTTTTACTGTTCACGAACATTATCTTCTCCGATATCCGATATTAGACAACTCAGCTTGGAGTAAGGTTTGTATCATTGGGTTCCTCTATTCAAACCCGTTCTTTCCATACCAATCTTGGAGCCGTTGGTTGGCCAGAAGAGTGAGCGCGAAGATAGTCGCAGCGTGCGAATTTTGGCGATTTCCATCCAGTTGGTCTTTGATTTAGGTAACGACTTCGAGTAACTGTTAGTTTTTGTTCTTAGCTTCATTTAGAACCTATAATCGTATCTGGGATGTAGGTTCGAGCTAGGTTGAGCTTGTAGCTCCCGGCTCTGTTTTAGTGGTAGCCTTTCCCGAGCTGATTTCGTGTACTTGAGCAGGTTGTATCTTGGTGGTCGATTGAGTGTCTTGGTCAAGATATCTCCATGAGACCTAGGGAAGCAGCAGATGGCTGGCCAGAGCTGAGTGTTTTAGTGCATGAGCTATCTCGTGTTGTGTTCTGCTCTTCTCGCGAGCTGTGTGAGGTATTGTTGGTCAGGAATTGAGGCGGATCAAAACTGGTAACTTACAGCTTTCGTAGAGTATGCGTATGTGCTCTGTGTTGTTACGTGTTGTGTGATACGATCTGTATTTGAGGCTTTATTTGTCTGTTGAGCATGTCATGACATAGAATGCATCCATATATCATATTGAGCCTTGATATCCTTCGAAAGCTGATGCAATACTGTTGAGATGATTCTGTTTCCTTATGGAGCGTTTTGCTGATGATCTTGCTCACGAGGAATAGCACTGAGGACGCATCGGGTAGCTCCCGTCCCTACAGATATTGTGGCCTGGATAGGTGTTGGCGGGTGGTCGCTGGACACTTTGTTATATCGTCATGGCTGGGCGGGTATCTCCCATCACCCGTGATGCTGAGCCACATCTATTTTCCATTGGGATCACCACCCGAACTCCCGATGAAGTTGCCACATGTTGATGATGACCTTTTCGATTGTCTTCTGGTTTTATATCCGATGTTCCTGCTATTGAACCTGCATTTTCATAGCACATTGCATATATCATACATGTGAGACCCGAAAGTTTATTTGGATTAATTGAGTTAATTAATAGGGTTTAGCATAGACCAGATTTGGATTGAACAGATCTGGGATGAGCCAGCTTTGAGCTGGTATGTTTGGTGAAGCTATCGGGTCATATTTGATATCGGAAACAACTCTGGGAAGTTCGGAAATTTTGCGGAGTAGCAATCAGATTTGAGGGTTGATCAAATCTGGAGGTGAAATCTGGTTATCGCAGGCAGTTTTGGATGAGCTAGTGTTTTCTTAGCGGGTAACGGAACGGAATCTTTTTGGTAGAACCAGATTTTAGTTCGAGCGTGTTAGTGTTTAGTAGACAGGTCGGTTTGTTGTTCCAGGTTTCGATTATAGGATAGACCGGTGTGGTTCAGAGATTTAGGATTTGGTGGGTTTGTGAGTCAGATCTGAGTGTTCTGGCGTGGAAGCGATGCGACGCCGTTTAGTGATTCAGACTTGGCTAGCGGGATAAGGTGTCCTATAGAGCGAGTGGTCTTTGGTGCGACGTCGTTTGGATAAGTTCCATACCTGTTTAGCGTATGGTCCAGATCTGGAGTGTTACTCAGATCTGAGTTGGGATCAGCTTTGGATTTTAAGTTGTCGGTGGCTGTTGTCTAGCAGATCTGGGAGACTTAAGTATATATATTGAGGACTTTGACTTCGGTCTCGCCATTATCTCTTTCCTACACTTAGAAATATTCTCGTGATCTTACCCTGTCGCGATACCCTAGTTACTGTTCACTGTAGTTTATTTCCTTCGATTGCCAGCGATAGACAGCTCCGACGGATACAAGAGTGGTAGCGCTGGACTCCTCTTGTTAAGGCGATTCTTCTCATACCTCTTTCGCAGGCTTGGGATTAGCTGGAAGAGGATCGTGAAGGAAGCCCTTCTGGGTAGTCTGTTAGCATAAGCGCAGATTTGATTCTGCCGTTCAGGTAGCTCGTTGGTTAAGTGTTAGTTTTCTACTTCGTACTTTGCTTAGAGCTGTTGGTTGAGCTAGAGAAGTAGGGAAGAGCTGGTGGAGCTTGTAGTTCTCAGTTTGTATCTTGAGCTTTACGTCCCTGAGTCAGCGTTGTGTGTTGTTTAATAGGTTTCAGATCTGTGTGCTCGGGACTTCGCTTGTGTTAATTATAGCTCAGAACTGAGGTACGGATGTGAGCTTGTTTTACAGCGTTGGATGTGGCATGGATATATGTGTTTGCTTGCCGATCTATTGTACTGTGTATGCTAATTGTTGGCTTTTGTATTCTGTTGCATTCTGTTGCATGAGAATACACGCATTATTCATGTTGAGCTCAGATCTTGTTTAGCCGTGCCTTGTTATCTTGATCTGTGTGTACCAGGATGCTTGTATTGGAGGATGAGCGGGTAACTCCCGTATACCTCATCTCCCTGCTGGGATCTGTTAGCCACTATGAGCGGAGTGGGTAGCTCCCACACCTCATGAGTTGGGCAACAGCGGGTTGAGTGAATTGTTGTGCATCTGGTACCGTGTGTTGAGACAAGTGGGTAGCTCTCATATACTCACACACCCCATGGCACATTTCTCAGTTGATCTGTTGTCGTTGTTGAGCTGTTTCTTGAGATTCCTTTGGCTCCCGGCCTTCGGTTGTAGCTTGTCTCATGCATAACTTTCGCATTTTATCTGTTGCTGTCTTACTGCTGTATTGCAGTTGCTCTCCATACTGGGGTTTGACCCCATGTCCCTCTGGGGCTGGTTGTCTTGTTTTCCTGTGTGTGTTTTCAGGTTACCATGGTTTCACCGCTGGTCGTGGAGTTGATCTAGCTGGTAGTGCCCCAGGAGGTAGATAGAGTATCCCAGTTATAGTAGTAGATACATATGATATTGTATTTTATTGTATCTATGTGTTTGTTTTGGAGTCACTCTATGTTTGTTTGTGGCTGTGTTGTATTTTGTTTTGAACATTGTAAAACCTGTATTTTGAATAACTTTGTATTTTAAATTATATTTTCTAAAGTCAGGCCAGAAAGCGAAAATTTAGCAACTATTTTATTGCTTCTGCTATTGTTTTGAGTGGTTTATCTCTGAGTTGAGCACGAGGCCTGACATTTTTGGTATCAGAGCTTAAGCTGGGATAAGCTCGATTTCTTTTGATCACACTTGAGTCTAGACACAGTGTTGCTTGTTGCATGTGCAAGACTATGTGATATATTTGTTGTTGTGTGACCTTAACCTCTTAGTACCTTCGTAGATGCCGCCTAGACGTAGGGCTAGAGGTAGAGGGCAGATTCCGGAAGAGTCCGAGGGTCAGAACGCAGCGTAGTGGGCCTTTTCATAGACGTACCAGACAGGTTGAGGATGAGGTTGATGAGCTGGCAGCCCGTGTGGATGATATGGAACTTGTGATGGCGAGGTTTCAGCGGATGAACCCTCAGACGTTTAACAGTGATGAGCCTAGTTCCGATGCGGAGTCCTGGTTGCAGCACATAACCGGGTTGTTTGATCGTGTGAGGTACGACGATGACCGTAGGTTGAGTTTGGCTACGTTTCATTTGAGGAGGAGCGTTGAGCGTTGGTGGAGAGGTGCTTCTCGAGCGCTAGAGGTGGAATAGTTTTTGTACTGTCTTTTGACAGGAGTACGTCCCTGAGTCCTACGTTAACGCCAGGGAGCGTGAGTTCAATAACCTGGTGCAGGGGACTATGTCCGTGGGAGAGTATGCCCGGAGATTTTCTTCTCTTCTTGCGTATGTTCCGCATGTTTCTGGCCGAGAGTGAGCGAAGAGGAACAAGTTCTTGGAGGGACTCAATGAGGAATTGTATTATTTGGTGTTGGCGGGTTCATCGACGAGTTATGCGGATGCAGTGGACAAGGCTATGGATATTGAGGAGGGACTGCAGAACCGTAGGTCTCGTGTTAGGCCGCAAGTGGTGCAAGGTAACCGCCATGGTTCCGGGGGTGCAACCTTCCCAGTCAGTGCAGTCATCCCAGCCACCCCAGCAGCAGGTTGCCCAACAGTCTGGACACCATAAGTTTAGACCTCGTGGTCGTCAGTTCAAGAAGAAGTCTGGTTCTAGTTCTTCTGGCTCGGGCAGTTCTAGCAGCGGTAGTTCCAAGGTCGAGTTTTGTGGACAGTGTGAAGGAAGGCATCCTACGGTGCAGTATGTAGGTGTGCAGGGTTCGTGGAAAATTTGTGGACTGTGTGACACTTTGCGAGAGTGTGTCCTATGGCTGGATCTCAGCACACCGCTGTCCCACCGCAGGGTCGTGCGGGTGGATCGTCTAGAGGTCGTTCTTTTCCTTCTCCGTAGCAGAGGTTGGGAGAGCCTCATTTTAGGCCGTTACAGCAGCCTGATCCTTCGCGGTTTGGACAGTCTTCACAGTCCAAGTTTTCAGCACTTCAATTTGCCCAAGTGAATGCCATGACGAGGGAGCAAGCGGAGGGCACACCAACAGGAGTGATCGCAGGTACTTGCTTTGCCTTTGATTTTCCTGCACGTGTATTGTTGGGGAACCACGGCGGATACGGATCACGCCTCCCGGTGAGGCAGCGGAAGAACAAAAATTGGCCGGGAGACGATCAATACGATTCAATAAACAACAGGCTATGACATTCATAGGGTGTTTAGATGACTACCTTGCTGGCAACTCGTGCCTGGCTCCGACCAGTTTCTCGAGGAAACCGGCACTTCACGGTAGATGGCGGTAGACTACGTCAATCAGGTCCATGATCGGATGCGAGACTCCTTCGTCAGCCTACACTAGAAGGCCTGACGAGATCAGCACGGACAGATTCTCCTCGTCGAGTTGGCCGGAACAAGTTCCGGCGGCGGCGGCGTGAGGTTTGAGGAGAGGGGGACGGCGCCTAGAGCTTAGGGTTAGGGTTAATAGTGTAGTCTTGTATATTTATTAAGGCCTAAGTCTATATTAAATAGACTTAGTGATGGACTTGGACCGGCCCAACGGGCCCGGGTCCAACGGATGAACATTCAGTTCATCCCCATCACCGTGACTTCATCGTAACTCCGATCGCCGATCAGATCGGACCAATCGACTCAGTTTCCAAAACTGAATACTATGATCTAAAAAACCATTTTTCAGAACCCAGTGCAAAATGACCGTTTTGCCCCTCAACCGCGGGAAATCACTTTGACCCCTGTTGACTTTTAGGAAGTCGCACTCCCCAAAATCCTCTTCTCATGCTCAACACATTGAGCTGAGTATCCGTGCGGGAATCTCAAATCCAGTACTTGTGTGACCCTCAATGGTTCAGGGATACAGCTAGCCGTGGGCCCACAATCATTGCGGCTCCGGAATCACAATTCCGGACTTGCCCATCGGATCATGGTAAGAGCGTCTAGCAACATTGCCCCATGATCCCCTAGGTATCACTGATAGTGCCTGCAAGAACCAGTTGGTCGTGGTTAGCGTATAGTACGGTCCTTTCAATCCATATATCCCGATCAGATCAACGACCATTGGTAAATCGAGAGTCGCTATAGATCCGATAGCTATGCGTACATCTTGGAGATCGAATAGTGACATCGCGAGTGTAACTAGGTAAACACATTTACCTAAAACACTTCTAGTACTCTGGCCAGAGATTTATACACTATTATCACCTCAGATAGCATAGGATATCGACGCATGTCTGCGAGCGGTAAATCCTCGACAACGATGCATCGACTCCTACATGCATCGGGATCTCATCCAATCCCGCCGCCTAATGACCCCAAGTGAGTCGGCAAACGAGTCAAAGTGAGACGCCTATCATGTAGAGTCTCAATTACGTTTCGAGTCGTGATGACTAATCAGTACAACCAAGACCTCGGACTTATCCACTCGACAAATGGTAACCACTTGGAAAGTCCGAACGAGGGTAGTTCGATAGATCACCAGGCCACTATCTATCTGCATGCTCAGAACATCACAATGGTCCCTACCAATGAAACATGGTACTTCGCATCGCAGATACTAATCTCTAGATCGGGCGGCCTTATCCTCATTTTGACGGCCCAATCGACTAGGAACATGTTCAGAATACACAGTGACTATTAGATGTGTTTCATGATAGCCGTCATACCCACTATCTCATCTAACATACACTTTAGCGTATTCTAGGTCTTTACACAACGCAATTGTTAATCATCATACAACACAATGAAAGTAAAGAATGCCATATAAATAAATGCGAATATCATATATAAAGATTGTTTCATACAAGAGTCTATAAACCCACACGCCACAAGTTGGCTAGTTGGGCATCTACTCTAACATGTATTGTTTGATACAGGAGCATCGCATTCATTTATTGCTGATGCATTTGTGGTTGAGCATGGTTTGCATACCACTTCTTTGAGTGATGTTGTGTCGGTTGCAACCTCTGTTGGTGCGAGCCTGTACTCCCAAGAGATTTTGTTGAATGGCATTCTTAGATTTGGTGAGAACGTGTTGTTAGCGAATCTAATCAAGCTATTGATGTGGGATTTCGATTGCATAGTGAGAATGGACGTGTTGTCTGGTTATAGGGCCACCGTGGATTGTTTCCATGGAGTTGTGCATTTTAGGCCCCAGTCTGGCGAGAAGTGGGACTTCTATGGTCTCGATTCTCGATCGAAGATTCCTTTAGTCTCTATGATTGGAGATGTTTAGCCTGTTGTCGTTGGAGAATGCTGGATTTATGATCTATGCTTTGGATGCGTCTTCTTCGTCGTGTGTGAAGATTAGTGATGTTCCCGTTGTTCGCAATTTCCCTGATGTGTTTCCGAAGGAGATTCCTGGTTTTCCTCCGAAGAGGGAGATAGACTTCAGCATTGAGTTTGTACCTGGTACAGCTCCTATCTCGAGAGCCCCGTATCATTTAGCGCATGCTGAGTTGAGGGAGCTTAAGGTACAGCTTAGCGACCTATTGGAGAAGGGTTTTGTTAGACCGAGCATGTCACCGTGGGGAGCACCTATCTTGTTTGTGAAGAAGAAGGACGGGTCGATGAGGATGTGCATCGACTTTAGGCAGTTGAATAAGGCGACAGTGAAGAATAAGTACCCTTTGCCGAGGATCGATGACTTGTTTGATCAGCTTCAGGGTTCGGGTGTGTTTTCTAAGATCGATCTGCGTTCGGGGTACCATCAATTGCTCATTCGAGAGCAAGATGTTGCGAAAACTACATTTCGTACGAGATACAGGCATTATGAGTTTTTGGTTATGCCTTTTGGTTTGACGAATGCCCCCACAGTTTTCATGGACCTGATGAACCGAGTCTTTAGTGAATTCATCGATCAGTTTGTGATTGTGTTTATCGATGATATCTTGGTGTACTCTAAGACCCGATGCAGCACAAAGAGCATTTGAGGCTGGTTCTCCAGACACTTCGAGACTCGCAGATATATGCTAAGTTTTCCAAGTGCGAGTTTTGGTTAGACCGAGTTGTATTTCTGGGTCATGTTGTTTCAGCGGCAGGTATTTCTGTGGATCCCAGTAAAGTTGAGGCAGTTGTTAACTGGGAGCGTCCCAAGAATGTTTCGGAGATTCGTAGTTTCTTGGGTTTGGCTGGCTATTATCGGTGCTTTATAGAGGGATTCTCTAGCATAGCTAAGCCTATGACGCAGTTGACTCAGAAAGACAAGAGATTTGTTTGGACTGAGCAGTGTGAGAACAGCTTTCTGTTGCTAAAGAGAAGCTAACTTCTGCGCCTGTGTTAGCTTTGCCTTCAGGATCAGGTGGTTTTGTTGTTTGTTCGGATGCTTCTTTGAATGGATTGGGTTGTGTGTTGATGCAGCATGGTTGAGTCATTGCGTATGCCTCTCGTCAGATAAAATCGCATGAGACTCGATACCCAGTTCATGATTTGGAGTTGGCAGCAGTGGTTTTTGCCTTGACGATTTGGCGCCACTATCTGTATGGCGAGCAGTTTGTGGTGTATTCAGACCACCAGAGCCTTCATTATTTGTTTTCTCAGTCAGATTTGAACATGAGATAGCATAGATGGATGGAGCTGCTTAAGGATTTTGATTGTGAGATCCAATATCAACCTGGGAAAGTAAATGTAGTGGCTGATGCATTGAGCAGAAAAGCTCAAGTGGCGATGTTGGATTTGTTGCAGATTTCGAAGGCCCATGAGCATCTAAGCACTACTGGTTGGCGATTTTACCCAGGTGAGGACTATGTTGTGGTGTCTTCTTTTCAAGTTGAGCCACAGATTGTTGTGAGTATTAGAGCAGCTCAGAGGACAGATCCATCTATCCATGAGTTGAAACTGAGGGTTAGAGCTGGACAATTGGAGGATTACACTGTCTCGTCTGATGGTTTTTTGAGGTTTCGTGGCAGGTAAGTTGTGCCAAATCTGATTAATTTGAAGGAAGAGATCTTGAGAGAAGCTCACTGTAGTAGACACAGTGTTCATCCTGGTACAAGGAAGATGTACCATGCCTTGAAGCAGCATTACTGGTGGGCAGGTTTGAAAGGTGATGTTGCTGATTTTGTAGCCCGTTGTCTGAACTGTCAGCAAGTTAAAGCTGAGAGGATGAGACCTGGTGGTCTATTGCAGAGTGACGTATTTGCCCCGTTCCAATCAAGGTTGTTATGCTGTGTGGGTTGTTATCGATAGATTGTCGAAGTCTGCTCACTTAATTTCCTATAGTATGACTTATTCTTTGAAGAAGATGGCAAAGCTGTACATAGATTTCGTGGTGCGATTGCATGGTGTGCCTGTTTCTATCGTTTCAGATCGTGATCCGAGGTTTACTTACAGGTTTTGGAAGAGTTTGCAAACAACTTTGGGCACCAGATTGGCTATGAGCACAGCGTATCATCCCCAAACATATGACCAATCTGAGAGAACTATCCAGATTTTAGAGGATATGTTGAGAGCTGTTGTGATGGATTTTAGCGGTAGCTGGCAAGATTCGTTGTCTTTGGTTGAGTTTTCCTATAATAACAGCTACCAGGTCACGATTGGTATGGGACCATTTGAAGCTTTGTATGGCAGGAGGTGTAGATCGGCATTGTGTTGGGAAGAAGTGAGGGAGAAGCAGCTATCTTCTCCAGAATTTGTGCAGCAGATGAGAGATCAAGTGGATTTGATTCTCCAGCGAATGAAAGCTGCACAAGATCGACAAGCCAGTTATGCGAACAAGAGGCGTAGACCTTTAGAATTTCAGGTTGGTGAGCTAGTTTTCCTGAAAGTTTCTCCTTTTCGCAGTGTTATGAGGTTTGGTCTCAAGGGAAAATTAGCTCCTCGTTATGTTGGACCATATGAGATTGTTGATAGAATTGGTCCTTTGGCGTATCGGCTGTTGTTGCCGCCTGATCTGTCCTCCTTACATGATTTTTTTCATGTGTCTATGTTGAGGAAGTATGAGCCAGATCCATCGCATGTGTTGAGAACTGACGAGGTGGAGCTAGATCGGACTTTGAGCTATGTTGAATATCCCTTGCAGATCTTGGATAGAAAAGAGAAACAGCTGAGGAACAAGATCATTCCCTTGGTGATGGTCCAGTTGAGCAAACATGGTAGAGAGGAAGTTACTTGGGAGTTGGAAGAGAAAATGCAACGCGAGTGGCCACATCTATTTGAATAGTTGTTGCATTTGTTTACAGTAACTAGTTTTGATTGTATCTTGAACTCTTGGTTAGTAGCCTCTCGTTGAGTGTTTAGTTTTCTGCTGATTTTTTTGGTGCGTAGAAGGATTTTCTCAGTGCTGGTTTTGTGTTGATGTTTTGGTTCAGTTCTGGAGTTTTTATTTTATTTCGAGGACGAAATACTGTTTTAGTGGGTGAGGAATGTGAGACCCGAAAGTTTATTTGGATTAATTGAGTTAATTAATCGGGTTTAGCATAGACCAGATTTGGATTGAATAGATCTGGGATGATCCAGATTTGAGCTGGTATGCTTGGTGAAGCTATCGGGTCAGATTTGATATTGGAAACAACTCTCGGAAGTTTGGAAATTTTGCGGAGTAGCAATCAAATTTGAGGTTGATCAGATCTAGAGGTGAAATCTAGTTATCGCAGGCAGTTGTGGACGCGCTAGTGTTTTCTTAGCGGGTAACGGAACGACATCGTTTTGGTAGAACCAGATTTGAGTTCGAGCGTGTTAGTGTTTAGTAGATAGGTCGGTTCGTTGTTCCGGGTTTCGGTTATAGGATAGACCGATGCGGTTCAGAGATTTCAGATTTTGCGGGTTTGTGAGTCAGATCTGAATGTTCTGGCATGGAAGCGATGCGACACCGTTTAGTGATTCAGACTTGGCTAGTGGGATAAGGTGTCCTAGAGAGCGAACGGTCTTTGGTGCGACGTCGTTTGGATAAGTTCCATATCTGTTTAGCGTATGGTCCAGATCTGGAGTGTTACTCAGATCTGAGTCGGGATCAGCTTTGGATTTTAAGTTGTCGGTGGATGTTGTCTAGCAGTTATGGGAGACTTAAGTATATATTGAGGACTTTGACTTCGGTCTCGCCATTATCTCTTTCCGACACTTAGAAATATTCTCGTGATCTTACCCTATCGCGATACCCTAGCTACTGTTCAACGTAGTTTATTTCCTTCGATTGCCGGTGGTAGACAGCTTCGACGGATACAAGAGTGGTAGCGTTGGACTCCTCTTGTTAAGGCGATTCTTCTCATACCTCTTTCGCAGGCTTGGGATTAGCTGGAAGAGGATCGCGAAGGAAGCCCTTCTGTGTAGTCTGTTAGCATAAGCGCAGATTTGATTCTGCCGTTCAGGTAGCTCGTGTTAGAGTAGATGCCCAACTAGCCAACTTGTGGCGTGTGGGTTTTATAGACTCTTGTATGAAACGATCTTTATATATGATATTCGCATTTGTTTATGGCGTTCTTTATTTTCATTATGATTATAATGTTAACAATTGTGTTGGATAAAGACCTAGAATGCACCATAGTGTATGTTAGATATGATAGTGCGTATGACGGCTATCATGAAACACATCTAATAGTCACTGTGTATTCTGAACTCGTTCCTAGTCGATTGGGCCGTCAAAATGAGGATAAGGCCGCCCGAGCTTGAGACTAGAATCTGCGATGCGAAGTACCATGTTTCATTGGTAGGGAACATTGTGATGTTCTGAGCATGCAGATGGATAGTGACCTGGTGATCTATCGAACTACCCTCATTCGGACTTTCCAAGTGGTTACCATTTGTCGAGTGGATAAGTCCGAGGTCTTGGTTGTACTGATTAGTCCTCACGACTCGAAACGTCATTGAGACTCTACATGATAGGCGTCTCACTTTGACCCGTTTGCCGACTCACTTGGGGTCATTAGGCGGCGGGATTGGGTGAGATCCCGATGCATGTAGGAGTCGATGCTTCGTTGTCGAGGATTCACCGCTCGCTCTCATGCGTGGATATCCTATGCTATCTGAGGGGATAATAGTGTATAAATCTCTGGCCAGAGTACTAGAAGTGTTTTAGGTAAATGGGTTTACCTAGTAACACTCGCGATGTCACTATTTGATCTCCAAGATGTGCTCATAGCTATTGGATCTTTAGCGTCTCTCGATTTACCAATGGTCGTTGATCTGATCGGGATATATGTGTTGAAAGGACCGTACTGTACGCTAACCATGACCAACTGGTTCTTGCAGGCACTATCAGTGATATCTATGGGATCATGGCGCGATGTTGCTAGGCGCTTTACCATGATCCGTTGGGCAAGTCCGAAATTGTGATTTCGGAGCCGCAATGGTTGTGGGCCCACGGCTAGCTGTATCCCTGAACCATTGAGGGTCACACAAGTACTGGATTCATGATTTATGCACGGAAATTGAGCTCAATGTGTTGAGCACTCGAGGAGGATTTTAGGGAGTGCGACTTCCTAAAAGTCAACAGGGGTCAAATTGCGATTTCCCACTGTTGAGGGGCAAAACTGTCATTTTGGACTAGGTATCTGAAAAATTGTTTTTCGCATCATGACGTTCAGTTTTGGAAACTGAGTCGATCGGTCCGATCTGATCGTAGATCGGAGTTATGATGAAACCGTGGTGAATTAAACGAGCCTAATGTTCATATGGACCTAGATTTGACCCAAGTCCATTGGGCCGGTTCAAGCACATCTACCATCTTTATTTAATTAAGATGGATTAGGGCTTTGAACACACAATTGCATTACACAAAATAACCTAGCCTCCACCACAACTCTCGGCCGCCCCCTCCATAAGCCTCACGGCCACGCGCCCCGTTGGCTCCTCCAAGCGCCGCCGCTCTTGCCGGACCTGTTCCGGCCACCGCGACGAGGAGTTTCCGTCCGTGCTGAATCCGTCAAGTCTTCTAGTGCAGATTGACGGAGGAAGATTGAATCCGGTCGTGGACCTGATTGGAGGATCTACCGCCGCCTACAGTTTGAAGTGCCGGTTTCCTCGTGAAACTGGTCGGAGCCAGGCGCCTAGACGC
>KV011164.1:21277-50138 GCA_001598015.1 Dorcoceras hygrometricum | reverse complement strand
TACAGGAATAGAGAAGCGCGCTGAAGATTTAATTCGAGATGATGAAGATCAGCTGGAAGCGCAAGAGTGGAAGCAATTATAAGTACTGCTGATGAATCTATCAGCAGTCGCAAAGATATAAGTACTGTTGATGAATCTATCAACAGTCGCTATCCAAGAAGCAAGAAGAAGAAGATTTCATTTATAAGTACTGTCGATGAAATCTATCGACAGTCGCCATTCTTGAAGATTAGAAGAAGCGCAAGCTGGAGCTGGAGCGAAGAAGAAGATCAGCTGGAGCGTAAATTGTAGATGACATCAGCAGTGACGTCATCATTCAGCAGAAGCTACAGTTGGATTTCAGCAGATGAGAAGAGGCGTTAGATATGGAATGAGCTGTGATGACATCAGCCTTGATGTCATCACAATCAGCAGATGGCTTTCAGCAGAAGAAGCAAAGCGCGAAAGAAGAAGCGACGTCGTGTTGAGTTTCAGCAGATGCTTTAATGTTGATGACGTCATCGGTGACGTCATCCAGTCGCAAGAATCAGCAGGTAGCTTGCATTCCAGACGCAAGAGGAAGCGACGTCGTAGAGGATCCAGTCGCAAGCTACAGTGCAATCAGCAGATGCTATCGAAGGGTTAGCGAGAGCAAAACGATGTCGTTTACATAAGTTGATACGACAGCGTTTTGCTATTGCGCTAAAGATTCAGCAGGAAGACTTTGCGTTGTTATTTCAGCAGACGAAGCTACAGTGTCCAGTCGCAACGCAAAGATATCCAGTCGCAAGATGAACTCCAGACGCAAGCAACAGTACTTCCAGTCGAAAGCTTATTTGTATCAGCTGTTGCTACGCTTCCAGTCGTTGTGTAATCCAGTCGCTAGAAGAGAAGAAGCAGGCGAAGTGAAGAGATTCAAACAGTCGCAAGATCCAGTCGCAGTGAAGGATCAGCAGCGAAGCAGTTGACAATTTACGAAGAGTTGCGAGAGCTGGATGTCAACTGCTGAGCTCAATTCAAAATGGCGAAAGCGACAGTAGCCTGCAAAAGTAAAGGACACAAGTACTGTTCTTCTGGTGGTACTTTACAGAGGAGCGTTGCACTAAAATGGAAAGAAGACAAGATAGCCATCTGGAGCGCTGAACAAGCTTTGGAAGCTTTCCAACGGGAAGAATTTTACAGAGGCTATATATTCGAGGCAACGCCCATTGAAGAAGGGTCTGTCGTTCGTCCAGTTGAGAGACGAAGTTGGTGCAACTACATACTGTGGTAGAATTACTTTGAATATACAGTGCACCAACAGAGGGAAAATGAAGAGATAGACGAAGCAATCAACCGCCATTAGAGAGGAGCTTTTCACGAGTGTTGATTGCTAAGTCTAGATTAGCTTGTTAGAGCATGTCCCTCGTGTGTGAGAAAAACAGAGAGTTTGAGAGCTACATTGTATCAATCTCACACACCCGGATTCATTCACATATGTTTGTGAATGAATCTCGAAATATGTTCACAGTTCCCGTCCAAGCATGAAGACGTAAAACTCTTGTGTATGTAGTCAGTCACACAGTTGAGGCTGTTGTGCATTTGAGAAGTAGTGGATCCTTCCAAGGTGGAAGAAGGGGAGATGTAGGACATTGAGGTCCGAACTTCCAGAAACAAATATGCTGTGTACTGTATTGTGTTCTTTATTCATTCAGCAAGCATTTACTTTAGCATTGCACGTTTACAGTTCAGCTTAGCATTGCATATCAGAAGCACACAAGCACGCAAGTCTTGAACAGATTTATGTTGTACATAAATCTGTTTGAGTTGTTTTAAAATATAGGATTCAGTTCTGGTATTTTCCGCATGATTTTTAAATCATACCAGATCTGTCTCCGGTGCTCTTTGTATTGTATTTGTTCAAGAACAACGAGCTATTGCAGCTCAAGAATTAGCAGCGCGTAAAGTTTTTATTGCTATTTTTTAACAGCGGCTGCTAGTTTTCTTTTTGATCCTATTCCATACGGACCAACAAGTGGTATCAGAGCAGGTATTCATTCAGCAAGCATTTACTTTAGCATTGCACGTTTACAGTTCAGCTTAGCATTGCATATCAGAAGCACACAAGCACGCAAGTCTTGAACAGATTTATGTTGTACATAAATCTGTTTGAGTTGTTTTAAAATATAGGATTCAGTTCTGGTATTTTCCGCATGATTTTTAAATCATACCAGATCTGTCTCCGGTGCTCTTTGTATTGTATTTGTTCAAGAACAACGAGCTATTGCAGCTCAAGAATTAGCAGCGCGTAAAGTTTTTATTGCTATTTTTTAACAGCGGCTGCTAGTTTTCTTTTTGATCCTATTCCATACGGACCAACAAGTTGGCTACAGGGCAAGTGGGAGATTGTTAGAGTAGATGCCCAACTAGCCAACTTGTGGCGTGTGGGTTTTATAGACTCTTGTATGAAACGATCTTTATATATGATATTCGCATTTGTTTATGGCGTTCTTTATTTTCATTATGATTATAATGTTAACAATTGTGTTGGATAAAGACCTAGAATGCACCATAGTGTATGTTAGATGTGATAGTGGGTATGACGGCTATCATGAAACACATCTAATAGTCACTGTGTATTCTGAACTCGTTCCTAGTCGATTGGGCCGTCAAAATGAGGATAAGGCCGCCCGAGCTTGAGAATAGCGTCTGCGATGCGAAGTACCATATTTCATTGGTAGGGAACATTGTGATGTTCTGAGCATGCAGATGGATAGTGACCTGATGATCTATCGAACTACCCTCGTTCGGACTTTCCAAGTGGTTACCATTTGTCGAGTGGATAAGTCCGAGGTCTTGGTTGTACTGATTAGTCCTCACGACTCGAAACGTCATTGAGACTCTACATGATAGGCATCTCACTTTGACCCATTTGCCGACTCACTTGGGGTCATTAGGCGGCGGGATTGGATGAGATCCCGATGCATGTAGGAGTCGATGCTTCGTTGTCGAGGATTCACCGCTCGCTCTCATGCGTGGATATCCTATGCTATCTGAGAGGATAATAGTGTATAAATATCTGGCCAGAGTACTAGAAGTGTTTTAGGTAAATGGGTTTACCTAGTTACACTCGCGATATCACTATTTGATCTCCAAGATGTGCGCATAGCTATCGGATCTTTAGCGACTCTCGATTTACCAATGGTCTTTGATCTGATCGGGATATATGTGTTGAAAGGACAATAATGTACGCTAACCATGACCAACTGGTTCTTGCAGGAACTATCAGCGATACCTAGGGTATCATGGTGCGCTGTTGCTAGGCGCTTTACCATGATCCGTTGGGCAAGTCCGAAATTGTGATTTCAGAGCCGCAATGGTTGTGGGCCCACGGCTAGCTGTATCCCTGAACCATTGAGGGTCACACAAATACTGGATTCATGATTCCCGCATGGAAACTGAGCTCAATGTATTGAGCACTCGAGGAGGATTTTAGGGAGTGCGACTTCCTAAAAGTCAACAGGGGTCAAATTGCGATTTCCCACTGTTGAGTGGCAAAAATGTCACTTTGGACTAGGTATCTGAAAATTGTTTTTCACATCATGACGTTCAGTTTTGGAAACTGAGTCGATCGGTCCGATCTGATCTTCGATCGGAGTTATGATGAAACCGTGGTGAATTAAACGAGCCTAATGTTCATATGGACCTGGGTTTGACCCAAGTCCATTGGGCCGGTTCAAGCCCATATACCATCTTTATTTAATTAAGATGGATTAGGGCTTTGAACACACAATTGCATTACACAAAATAACCTAGCCTCCACCACAACTCTCGGCCGCCCCCTCCATAAGCCTCACGGCCACGCGCCGCCGTTGGCTCCTCCACGCGCCGCCGCCTCTTGCCGGACCTATTCCGGCCACCGCGACGAGGAGTTTCCGTCCGTGCTGAATCCGTAAAGTCTTCTAGTGCAGATTGACGGAGGAAGATTGAATCCGGTCGTGGACCTGATTGGAGGATCTACCGCCGCCTACAGTTTGAAGTGCCTGTTTTCTCGTAAAACTGGTCGGAGCCAGGCGCCTAGACGCCAGCAATGTAACTATCTACGAACACCCTATGAATGTTTGTAGATTTTATTGAATGTATTGAACACTTTCCGGGAAATTTTTGTTTTTCCGCTGCGCCCCGGGAAGTGGGATCCGGATCCGCCACCGTATTCCAACAGCTCGTTGGGTAAGTGTTAGTTTCCTACTTCGTACTTTGCTTAGAGCTGTTGGTTGAGCTAGAGAAGTAGGGCAGAGCTGGTGGAGCTTGTAGTTCCCAGTTTGTAGCTTGAGCTTTACGTCCCTGAGTTAGCGTTGTGTTGTTGTTTAATAGGTTTCAGCTCTGTGTGCTCGGGACTTCGCTTGTGTTAATTATAGCTCAGAACTGGGGTACGGATGTGAGCTTGTTTTACAGCGTTGGATGTGGCATGGATATATGTGTTTGCTTGCTGATCTATTGTACTGTGTATGCTAATTGTTGGCTATTGTATTCTGTTGCATGAGAATACACGCATTATTCATGTTGAGCTCAGATCTTGTTTAGCCGTGCCTTGTTATCTTGATCTGTGTGTACCAGGATGCTTGTATTGGAGGACGAGCGGGTAACTCCCGTATACCTCATCTCCCTGCTGGGATCTGTTAGCCACTATGAGCGGAGTGGGTAGCTCCCACACCTCATGAGTTGGGCAACAGCGGGCTGAGTGAATTGTTGTGCATCTGGTACCGTGTGTTGAGACAAGTGGGTAGCTCCCATATACTCACACACCCCGTGGCCACTATTTCTCAGTTGATCTGTTGTCGTTGTTGAGCTGTTTCTTGAGATTCCTTTGGCTCCCTGCCTTCAGTTGATCTGTTGTCGTTGTTGAGCTGTTTCTTGAGCTGTTTCTTGAGATTGCTTTGGCTCCCTGCCCCGTGGCCACTATTTCTCATGCATAACATTCGCATTTTATCTGTTGTTGTCTTACTGCTGTATTTAAGTTGCTCTCCATACTGGGGTTTGACCCCTTGTCCCTCTGGGGCTGGTTGTCTTGTTTGCCTGTGTGTGTTTTCAGGTTACCATGGTTTCACCGCTGGTCGTGGAGTTGATCCAGCTGGTAGTGTCCCAGGAGGTGGATAGAGTGTCCCAATTATAGTAGTAGACACATATGATATTTTATTGTATTGTATCTATGTGGTTTGTTTGGGAGTCACTCTATGTTTGTTTGTGGCTGTGTTGTATTTGGTTTTTGAACATTGTAAAACCTATATTTTGAATAACTTTGTATTTTAAATTATGTTTTCTAAAGTCATGCCAGAAAGCGAAAATTTAGCCACTATTTTATTGCTTCCGCTATTGTTTTGCGTGGTTTATCTCTGAGTTGAGCACGAGGCCTGACAATACATACTTCGTATGCTGTTTTACTTTGTTATCCGTACTGGGGTTTGACCCCTAGTCCCTCCGGGGCTGTTTGGTTGTATTGTTGCCATTCAGGTTACCCAGGTACTTCAGCTGGCCCTAGTGGTGCGTCAGCTAGTGGAGCCTCGTGGGATTGATTGAGTCCCTGATATATACATATATTTTCTTCGAGTCGGTAACCGGTGGATGCGTCGTGTGGTTGTTGTAGTTTGGATTTGATCTTTGTACCATGTTAAGATAGATGTTTTGTTGGATGATTTTGTGACATGTTATGTGCAGGTTTTGCTATAAAACCTTTATTTTGAGTATCTGCACATTTTTAAGATATTGATTCTGTTCAGGCCGAAAAGAAAAATTTTAACCACTTTTTAAGCTTCCACATTTTATTGTTAATTGCGTGCTTATTTCTTGGTTTTGAGCACCGGGCCTGACAGGTTTAACATTTCATTCGTTGTCTATTCTCTTCTATGGCATCTTAGCTTTGTGACTTAAGTCAATAGGTGTACATGTGACAGTTGAAAGAAATTAAACCTTGCCATCTAGTGAACTATGAAAGTAAGTAAACAACCGGTGACAGATGCAACTAAGAACTTCTCAAGCGCTAAGCCTCTGGATTAGAGGTATGCTTGAAAGCTCACACGATTGAATCATTGTTTGACTCATATAGTGGAGCACATACTAGGAGTTTCAGTAGATAGTGGATAAATCCTATAGCTAAAGTGTGTTTGTACAAGTTGTTGTATAAATCACAGTCTTCTAGAAAATTCCTTTCGGCAATGGAGAAAGAGGAGATGTAGAATGATTGAGCCTTCGAACTTCTATAAACAAATCATGTGTTATCTGCATTTGTTTTTAGCTTGTATTATTTGTCATATCAAAACCCATGAAGCATTTTCTTATTTTTCCCATAAAGAATTTTAGCGGTTCGATCCATGGTTAAGTAAACGTGTTGAGGTGCAATAATTTCTCCTGCTAGGTAAAGCGATCGAAACGTCGGCGCTTGAGTTGCTATATGGTTTAAACGATTGGAGTTGCACCGTTACCACCAGCTATAGCTTTTGATAAAGAGGCAAGTGCTCGGTCCTATAATTGGTATCAGAGTCAAGGTCATTGGTTCGATTTCCATTGATTGCAAGGAGTGAAATAATTGGGAGGGGATTGTTGAGGTACAATAATTGCCCCTGATAGGTAGACCGATCGAAATGTGGCGCTTGAGTTGCTATACGATTTAAAAGATTGGAGTTACACCATTACCATCAGCTATAAATTTTGGTGAAGCGTCAAGCGCTCGGTACTAAAAACGGATAAAATAATCAAGTGTTATTTATCAGAGAAAAATCAAAGCAGATAAAATTTGTATCCGGACAAAATATTTAATAAAATATTTTAAAGGAAAAACCAAAAGCAGATAAAATTTTTATCTGTAACAAAGTTTTTTGTTTTGTTTCCTTGCATTATTTCAAAAATGCTTGTCAGTTTTTAGAGGGTTATGTCAAGTGATTTTTGTTGTCATATCTTAAAATTTGATGAACAAAAATATGTTGCTTTGTTTCTAACAACTTGGTGAGTGTGCAGGAATAAAATCAGATCAGAGCCGAGCTGGGAGCTGAAGAACTGTACAGTATAAGAAGATCTGAGATCAGTTGAGAATAAGAGCATTAGAGACCGAACAGTTCAGATAGTTCTGATCAGATCAAAACATAACAGAGCATAGTAGAACCGATTCAGAATATATGAAGCGCAGAGCAGATTAGTTGAGTTAAGCAGAACAAATCAGATGAGATCAATTCAGAACAGATTGTCAGTTCAGAACAGAACAGCGTAGTTCAAATCATATAAGAGCATATCATAACATAACCGAATATAGCGGCTCGGAGATAAGCAGATCAGATCAGATGAGATCAAAGCAGCTAAGAATAGTCCAGAACATTTTAGATCAGATAGAGCATATCAAAACAGTAGAACAGATCTATGCAGAATAGATCAGATGAGAAGTGAACAGATTAGAACAAAGTAGACTAAAATAGAAAAGAACGTATCAGATCAGAATATAATAGAGTAGAACAGATGAGTTCAGATCAGATGAGAAGGGAACAGAACAGATGAATCAGATCAGATGGAGCTTCGTATTATAACAGTTCGACAGAGTACAATTCAGAGCAGTTAGCGAATGATAGCATTGTAGCTCTGTGTTCAGATCAGATTGGAGCTTCGCAACATATCAGTTCACATAAGAAGAGAGGATCTTAGTTGAAACGAACATATCAGAGTGGGGCCCATATCAGATAAGAACATACTACCAGCACAGATGGACAAAGCAGTTTTAACAAGCATTACTTGAAGATTGATTTGAAGTGGTTCAAACTGATTTGCTCCGATACATCTACATCAGTTAAGAGACAGTACAAAGATAATAAATAGGCTCACCTACTCTTGTACGAAGAAATGATAACAAACACACAATGTCAGAAACTTTACAGAAGCTTTTCAACGGCTAAGAGTTTGTGTCCAACGGTAATATTAGAATGAGGCTATAAATACAAGCTGAACTTGTGAGAAGAAGAGAAGAACGGACTCTCGAGAGTGCAATAGCATGATGCTGTGTGTGCACATACTGCAAGTTTGGACCAGAAAAGAATATCAAGTTGTGCATGCACTAGCAGATGTCGTCATGCTGAACTTGAAGAACACGAAGAACATAACAGTGTGTGAGATGATATGTGAGAGAATGAGCTGAAACAGATTAATCTCACACACACACACACACATTCACTAACAAATATGAGAGCATGAGCGAAACAGATTAGAGTGAATGTAAATCAAATCAAGTCAATTTTGTCTTGACACGACAGAGACGTTAAACATGAACAAAGTTGAGTCTAGGAGTTTAGCTTGGGCAGTGTGGTAAGTCTCAGCTGAATGGGTTTGTACAGCTTTGTATAAATCAAACTCTTCTAGTGAGATCCTTACAGGTTGGAAGAAGGAGAGACGTATAAGGTGCTGTCTTCGAACTTCCATAAACAAATCCCAGCATACTGATTTATTGCTTTCTCCTACATGTTTTCTAAACTGTTTTTAATTAAGTTTCAATTTTAAGGGAGTACTTCGGGTTACTTCTGCATGGTTTTATGACTATACCCAATGTACTCTCGACACTCAAAACATTTCAAGAACCAGATTTATTGCAACTCGACAAGAGTAAAAAAATTTATTCTCAATCAGATCATGCACGGCAGTGTGATGCTGAAATGGTTTTAAAAGTCCTGTCGTGATCTGATCCTTTCCTAACAATTTTGTTTGACTGTGAACCAAACTTGATAAAAAATTTCAGTGCTCGGTTCATTTAAACATTTCAATAACAAACTATCGTAGTTTAAAAGCATTAAAATAGTTCATTCATCCTCCTATAAATTATTTCAATCTCATCATAGTGTTGTATGAGTGAAATATAAGTGAATGATCAAGTGAAGGAAACTATTTATTTTTTGTTACTAGTTCTTGCTTAATGAGAATTCCCCTCCTGTGGATGTAGATCAATTTCTCGTAAAACTCTTGGTGATGTTGTTCTCGCTTCTTTCTTGATTTGTGCAATGTGCATTGTGTTTATACCTTTTTTGTGTTTTTTCATTTATAATCATCACTATAAAAGTGTTGGGATCTAAAAGAGTTAAAACATAAGCTCAGAAGTTCAGATAGGGGTGAATGAACTCCTTCTCGATTTTCAAGAAAAACTCTTTTAAAAAATATTTTACAAGTTTTTGGCTTAACTCAGAGCTGAATTACCAGATCAGAGAATCTTAGCGTAATCTGTCCTCTCGAGTAACAAATAGTTGTGTGAAAATAACTCGATTGACAGTGAACACATTAAAAAACTTAAAGCAATAAAAGATAAAGTGCGAAAAAGTTTATTTATGGAAGTTAGGAGCTGAACTCCTTTGTCTTCCCGTCTTCCTTTTTTAAGAAGGATTCTACAAGAAGACTTTGATTATTACGAGTTTTGTAACAATCCGATCACACCAGCTGCAACTGAGTGAACTCTTAGCAAATACTAAACTAATGCGGACTCTCAATCTGTAAAGTAACTACGCTATCAGGTCTGATCTGCTTAAGCTTAGCACGCTCTTATACACTCTGTGTCTGATTTACAATAGAAAGAATAAACTACAGTGTTTTTACAACTACGGAAACATAACACGGTGAATTTCAATGTCAAAGATTTGCAATCTGTATGCACTCTCTTTTTCATATGTGTCGTGTGTTATATCATATACGCGTATCGTTCAGGTAACTCTTTCACGCAGCAACTTGTCATCTATTTATACTCTTCTTCTCCAACGACATTAAATGAGACAGTAGATACAATCCTCTTTCCACCAGGACAAAGGTACACCGCAATAAATGCTTCATTTAATGTTTGTCCTGAGGATTAACTTTGTCTGCAGAACCCAGTTGTTTTTTAACCAAAAAACGGAAACCTTAGACTTTATCAAAAAGTCTCTCTGTACATTATGCCATACTGGTTTTGATCCGCATAAATGCTCATCCAAGTTATCTCTTGGCTCTTCTAATAAGATCTGGACCGTGGTTTGATAAGCAGTAAGCTATGATCTGAAAACTGATAAGCTCTAAGCTGAAAGCTGTACGTGATATCTGAACTGTTCTCTGAGCTGACATTGCTCTAAGGTTGTTCGCTCTACTTCGAAGCTCTATTCTGATCTCTTACGCTATAATCTGATCTACACACGCTGAGCGGATTACGCTTCTGTTCTGAAATCTGATAAGCTCTGATCGGATCTACAACGCTCTGAGCTGATCTAAGTTTTTGAATCGATATAAGATTCTGAACTGATCTAAGCTGCACTTGAACTATACTCGTCTCTAATCTGAATTCCATGCTATGATCTGAATTTTTCTTCCAAACTGATATAGGTTCTTAGCCGATTTCCTTTGATCTAAACTTAGTCAAAGCGTTGATCTTTCTGTTTTATTCGAGTTCTTGTATTTTGTTATCACCAAAACTTAGTAAATTTTAGCCTTAACAATTTCCCCATTTTTTATGACGACAAAACTTAGCAATTTAGTATTTTTAAGATCAAAAAATTTACTCTTTTATTTATCAAAAAATTTCTAAGTACAAGAACTGAGAAAAAATTAAGATCTGATCCTCAAACTGAAAAATATCATTTTAAAACCATCTTCGCCCTTTGCTGATGCTACATTCACCTTTTCTACCACCGCTGCTACTTTGCCCTTTTTGGCATCACCAGATTTTGTAATGTGAGCAACTATTTCAGCTAGTTGAGATCCAAAAGAGGTGAAGCTAGAATTGATTTCAGATGATCGTTGTACCTCATGAAGTAGCATCTCCCTGGTTGAAGTAAGTTTAGCTTTGGTCCTATCTCTCTGTCTTAACAAATCCAGAAACTGTCTATGTTGTTTGTTCACCTGTGCAAGGTGTGAGTCACGCAAATCTTAAACACTGGGCTGCAGATACATCATGCACTGATCGAACTCGGATTTGAAAGAATTCAAAAGATCTTGAGAGTGCAACTGCTATAGAATAAGGTTGTGAACCAGGTCTTTAAGATGAGCAGCTGTCTGGCTAAAAAGTGGAGCTCTGGGAGATTCTTCAATACAATGATCTTGTTGAGCGGGCTGAACTTCTGCAAATATAATCTCGGCAGCTTCGGATGAAGTTGAAGAAGATTGAGATGATTCAGATTGAGCATCCCCCTCAAAAAATTGACAAAAATTTTCAACACTCTGACCGTGCTGAACAACGCCAAAAAAATAAGCTTGGGACTACAGAAGAACTCTATATTGAAGAATAAATAACCAAATATGTACATCTGTTTGCTGAAGGTAGTAAAGAGCCGGAAACTGAAAACTATACAATCTCTTCAATAACTTGTACCCACTGTTGTTGAAAAATAGCAGGGTAAGTTCTTCTAGAACTTGAATCCTGGCACGGAAGAATGAAGAAGCATGTTGGGGCAAGAGTGTGGACAAAAGGTTGTTGAGCTATGATCTACTGAGCCGGAGTAGCCTTTGCAGCTTGCAGCTCTAACCTGACAGGTCGCGGTCAGCCCCATGCTGAATAGTCCAAATGCCTTCTGAACGAATAAGAGACCTTACCCAGCTCGTGGGTGTGCAGCTTGGGTAAAACTGATGGTGCAACAAAAACTCTTCCTTATCAGTTCTATAAAACAACGTCGATGTCCCTGGCAGCGTCCACACCAGCTGATGCTGCCTCCTAAGCCTAAGATACACTAAGACTGTGATCTGATGGGTTTTAGCAAGCATCTCTAAAACCATGATATCAATACCCATGGAAGGAGTGCCGGGAACAAAGTTCTGCCTCCTTTCCATCAAAAAATTCTTAATCAAAAGCTCTCTACACTTCGCCTGTACAAGAACTCTCCTCTCTAAAGCTGTCTGGAAAGAATCCGTCTCGGCCCATCTCAGTAACTTGTCCTCCATAGCTGTTATTTCTGAGATGGTAGTCATTGACGAGAGCTAACTAATCCTCAAATATTGTCTAAACTATACCAACTCTGTGAAAACTGAATCTCTAATATGTACCAAAAACTTTACACTGCAAAAATGAGATCTACTATTTCCTTAGCCAATTGCCTCGAGTGATCTCAACCAAAATATGTTTCGCTTTAGCCTCTGGGGCACTCTTCGATAGTGATCGAAGGCGCCATCTGACTTCTCTAATATACACATTTTGGCTCCATCCGATCTTTGTCAAGGACTTGATAGAGGTGACAGATGGTGGAAGTGCGTCATCTGGAAGACTCATCAAAATTTCCTCCAGAGATAGAGATTCGTCATCTGAATGACGTGTAGACTCAGCCGTTGTCTTGACAGGCTTCTGTACAGCTAAGTCTTTGGTGCTGACGTAGACACTGGAGTTGGATTGGCAGGTGCATTAATCATTTCTTCAAAGGCACAACATCCTCTGAGTCACTATCCTCCTCCACAATCAGTTTACGCTTTGAAGCAGATGGCTTTCTATCTGAGCTGCTCGTAGGTCGCACCATATGGATTGGTATAGCTTCCACCACAGCAGGAACAATATTGAATTCCTTGACAGAGGTAGCATCTCTCCCAACTGTCGTCATCTGTATTTTCATGCCTTGATAGAGGGAGCAGCTCTCCCAACTGTCGTCCTCCATATTTTCACTGCTGGGTCAGCAGCAGCTTCAGCTTTAGAGCGCATAGCTCCCAGACGTTTGGCCTTTGCTGCTGCTGCTTTGGCTTCCATCTTCGTTGCCATTTTCACCTCAGTGGCTACCTTCTCGGCCTCTCCAATCTTCCTCTTCTCTTCAAACGCTTCGGCTAGTGAGGGCTTGGTGCCAACAGATTTTACCGATAAGATCTTGAGAGAAGGTAGGGCCTTTGATTCTCCCAGCTGGATGCCCTACACAACCTCAAGTAACAGGCTGAGATGCAAAGCAAAACCATTTGTCTATTTGGTCGTGGGTTCGACTATTGAAAAATCCCAAAAATTTGCTCCAATTTAGCTTCACGTCCCCCCATTATGGCTACTGTTAAGTCGAATTGACCCTGGTCACCACATCAAATGAACCGGCTTTTGTGAGACCCGAACATTTTGCCGTTCAGACGTTGGTCGGGTTAGGACCAGCTGTTGGTCGATGTGCTTGGTGTAGCCATCGGATGTCGTTAAGCGGTTGGAAAGATATCAGACGTTGCGTGGGAGACGTTTGTTTGAGTATCAGCTGTAGCAGTAGGAATCAGTTGGAGCAGAAGTGCTTCGTTAGATTTCAGACGTTGGATTCAGTCGTTGTGTGTTAGCGTGTTTAGTAGCAGGTAGCGAAACTACGTCGTTTGGATTAGTCGAGACGACAGTGTTTTGGATTAGCGCTAGGAGATTCAGCTGTTGGTGTGTTAGCACGTATTCAGCTGTTGCGAGAGATCAGCTGTTGCGTAGTGATCAGCTGTTGGTTATCGATCAACTGTGACTAGCGGGTGACGTGTCCAGCGGTAGTCTCTGCGACGTCGTTTTGTTGGGTTATTCGCTGTTTATCGATAGGCATAGCTGATGCGAGATTTCAGCTGTTGGTTGGGAATATTAGTTGTGACAACTGAGTTTGTCGGTGGACCTGTTTCTCAGTAGTCAGTTGTGATTTTAAATAGGGGACTTAGCTGTTGTTCTCTATCATTGTTTCCCCAACACTTAGAAATATTTCCCGATAGCAAATCTTGTCGCGATACCCTAGTTACTGTTTACCGTAACCTTATCCGTCCTAATTGCCGGTGGTAGACAGCTCCGGCGAGAGTGAGAGTGGTAGCGTTGGACTCCTCTTGCTAAGGCGCTTCGTTCTATACCTCTTTAGAAGGCTTTGTAGGAGCTGGAAGAGGATCGCAGGATCGCTAAGACATATCCCTTGTGTAGTTTGCTAGCATAAGCGTCCCTGCCATGCCGGTAGTTCGTTGGGGTAAGTGAGAATTCTACCTATATGCTTTGTTAGAGCTTTCCGTTATGTTATGCATCTGGTATTTGGGTGTGGTGTAAAGATGAGTGGGTAATTCCCATATGCTTGTACACACACCGTGGCCACTATTCCTTGAAGAATCTGTTGTCAGCTGTGAGCTATGCTTTGAGTTCTTTCGCTCCCTGTTGAGGTCAAAGCCTTCAGCTGTTGTTCTGTTCCTCATGCATGGCATCTGCATTTTATCTGTTGTTGTCTATTGCTGTTTTATAGTTGCTCTCCATACTGGGGTTTGACCCCTTTGTCCCTATGGGGATTGTTTTGTTGTTGCCTGTTGTTGTGTTCAGGTTTTCCAGGATTTGCAGCTGGTCGAGGTTTTGATCCAGCTGGTGGTGCCCCAGGAGGTGGTTAGAGTGTCCCAGTTATGTATAGTATTTATATGCACTGGTATCACTGCGGGTGGGATGTCCCGGGTGATGCTTAGCTCTATATAGATGGTAGTCTATCAGTACTTGTGTTGTATTCAGTCGTTGGGCAGTTGTTGTACTTGACTGTTGGTGCTGTTGTGGATTTATAAAACTGGGATTATTTTGAGTATCTTGTATTTTTAAATTATCTAATTTAAATCCGTCAGGCAAAAGCAAAAATTTTAACCACTTTTTAGTTGCTTCCTCTTGTTTCTGCGTGGTTAATCTCTGATGTGAGCACGAGGCCTGACATTTTTGGTATCAGAGCTTAAGATGGGATAAGCTCGATTTCTTTGACCACACTTGAGTCTAGGCACAGTGTTGTGTGTTGTTTGTGCTTGACTATGTGACTTATGTGTTGCATATTGTTTGTGATATGTGATTTCTATGCTGTATTTGTTCTGTGTTATCTTATCCTGTTTAGTGCCTTCGTAGATGCCGCCTAGACATAGGGGTAGAGGTAGAGGGCAGTTTCAGGAATCGGAAGGTCAGAACGAGGATCGGCGTAGTGTTCCTCTTCGTGGTCGTGGTAGGCGTGTGGAGGATGAGGTTGATGACTTGACAGCTCGAGTGGACAACATGGAAATTGTGATGGCGAGGTTCCAAAGGATGAGTCCCCAGGTTTTCAACGGTGATGAGTCTAGCGCTGATGCGGACTCTTGGTTACAGCATATCACGGGTCTGTTCAACCGTGTGCAGTATGATGATGGACTTAGGTTGAGTTTGGCGACTTTCCATCTTAGGAAAGGTGCGGAGCACTGGTGGAGAGGCGCTTCGAGGACTTTGGAGGAGATCGGTGTGGGGATTACTTGGGACAGTTTCTGCGTTGCCTTTTGGCAGGAGTACGTCCCGGAGTCGTACGTGAACGCTCGTGAGCGAGAGTTCGATAATTTGGAGCAAGGTACCATGTCGGTGCGAGAGTATGCTCGGTTGTTTTCTTCTCTTTTGGTGTATGTTCCACATGTTGCTGGTCGGGAGAGGCCCAAGAGGACTAAGTTTCTTGAGGGTTTGAACGAGGAGTTGTATTAGTTGGTGTTGACGAGTAAAACGAAGAGTTATGCCAAAGCTGTGGATAATGCGATCGAAATAGAGGAAGGTCTGCGGAACCGGAGGTCTCGTGCTAGGCCTCAGGGTGCTCAGGGTGGTCGTCCCGCTGTTCAGGGAGCACAGTCTTCCCAGTCTTCGCAGTCAGCCCATCAACCCCCACAGCAGCAGCAGCAGTTAGCTCAACAGTCTGGACGCCAGAGGTTTAGACCTCATGGCCAGCAGTTCAAGAAGAAGGCGGGTTCAGGTTCTTCTGGTTCAGGTAGCTCTAGTAGCAGTGGTTCCTTCGCAGTCAGCCCATCAACCCCCACAGCAGCAGCAGCAGTTAGCTCAACAGTCTGGACGCCAGAGGTTTAGACCTCATGGCCAGCAGTTCAAGAGAAGGCGGGTTCAGGTTCTTCTGGTTCAGGTAGCTCTAGTAGCAGTGGTTCTAGGGCAGAGTTTTGTGGCTTCTGTGGAGGCAAGCATCCGTCGACTCAGTGCGTTGGTGTGCAGGGCTCATGTAATATCTGTGGTCAGTATGGGCATTTTGCGAGAGTGTGTCCGTTGGCTGGATCGCAACAAGCCGCAGCCCCACCTCAGGGTCGAGGAGGATCGTCTAGGGGTTGTACCCCTCAGTTTCAGCAGCCTAGGATGGGAGAGACGCGATTTAGGCCGTTCCAGTTTCCTGGTCCATCGCGTTTCGGACAGTCTTCTCAACCGCTTTTCTATGGACCCCAGGATGCTCAAGCGAATTCCATTACGAAGGAGCAAGCGGAGGGCGCGCCGAGCGGAGTGATTGCAGGTAACTGTTCTGTCTTTGATTTTCCTGCACGCGTGTTGTTTGACTCCAGCGCATCGCATTCGTTTATTTCTGATGCATTTGTGGTTGAGCATGGGTTGCATACCACTTTCTTGCACGATGTTGTGTCTGTTTCTACTCCTGGCGGCGCTAGCCTGTTTTCCCAAGAGGTTTTGTTGGATGGCGTTCTGAGGTTTGGTGAGCATGCGTTAGTAGCGAATTTGATTCGTTTAATTTTGTGGGATTTCGATTGTATAGTGGTAATGGACGTGTTGTCAAGCTATAGGGCCACTGTGGATTGTTTCCACGGAGTTGTGCATTTTAGGCCTCCGTCTGGCGAGAAATGGAATTTCTATGGCCATGATTCCCAGTCGAAGATTCTGTTAGTCTCTACGATGGAAATGTTCAGCCTTTTGTCTTTAGGGAACGCTGGCTTTATGATTTATGCGTTGGACGCATCTTCTTCTTCGTGCGTGGAGCTTAGAGACGTCCCCGTTGCTCGAGATTTCCCCGATGTGTTTGAGGAGGTTCCTGGTTTTCTTCCGAGAAGGGAGATCGATTTTAGCATCGAGCTGGTACCTGGTACAGCTCCGATCTGGAGAGCCCCATATCGTGTAGCGCCTGTGGAGTTGAGAGAGCTTAAGGTGCAGCTTGACGACTTATTAGAGAAGGGTTTTATTAGACCTAGCATGTCGCTGTGGGGAGCACCTTTCCTTTTCGTGAAGAAGAATGATGGATCGATGAGGATGTGCATCGATTTCCGACAGTTGAACAAGGCTACAGTGAAGAATAAGTACCCGTTGCCTAGGATCGATGACTTGTTTGACCAGTTGCAAGGGTCTGCGTTTTATTCGAAGATCGATCTGCGTTCGGGGTACCATCAGTTGCGCATCCTAGAAGCTGATGTTTCGAAAACTGCTTTTCGTACGAGGTATGGGCATTATGAGTTTTTGTTTATGCCGTTTGGTTTGACGAATGCCCCTGCAGTTTTCATGGATTTGATGAATAGAGTCTTTAGAGAGTTCATCGATAAGTTTGTGATAGTGTTCATCGATGATATCCTGGTGTACTCTAAGACTCTGATGGAGCATAAGGAGCATTTGAGAGCTGTTCTCCAAACTCTTCGAGACTCGCAGTTGTATGCCAAGTTTTCTAAGTGCGAGTTCTGGCTGGAAAGAGTTGTGTTTCTGGGTCATGTGATTTCAGCGTATGGCATTTCTATGGATCCCAGTAAGGTAGATGCTGTTTTGAACTAGGAGCGTCCTAGGAATGTGTCGGAGGTTCGTAGTTTCTGGAGTCTAGCTGGCTATTATCGTCGTTTTATAGAGCGTTTCTCTATTATAGCTAGGCCGATGACTCAGCTGACTCATAAGACAAGTGGTTTGTTTGGACTGAGCAATGCGAGAATAGTTTTCTCTTGCTCAAGGAGAAGTTGACTTCAGCGCCTGTCTTGGCTTTGCCGTCTAGTTCTGGTGGATTCGTCGTTTGTTCTGATGCTTCGCTCAATGGATTGAGCTGTGTGTTGATGCAGCATGGTCAAGTCATTGCCTATGCTTCGCGGCAGCTGAAACCGCACGAGACTCGATACCCAGTCCATGATCTGGAGCTAGCAACTGTGGTCTTTGCGTTGAAGATTTGGCGCCACTATTTGTATGGTGAGCAGTTTGTGGTGTACTCGGACCACAAGAGTTTGCAGTATTTGTTTTCGCAGCCTGACTTGAATATGAGACAGCGTAGATGGATGGAGCTGCTTAAGGATTTTGATTGTGAGATCAAATATCAGCCTGGGAAAGTCAATGTAGTGGCTGATGCATTGAGCAGGAAGGCTCAAGGTGAGATGCTTGCTTTGCTGTATGTTTCTAAGGACCGTGAGCATCTTAGCACTACTGGGTGGAAGTTTTACCCAACTGATGATTATGTGGTGGTGTATTCCTTCCAAGTTGATCCACAGATTGTTTCGAGCATTAGAGCTGCTCAAAGGACAGATCCTTCCATCCACGAGTTGAAGTTGAAGGTCAGGGCTGGACAACTGGAGGATTATTCTGTCTCAGCGGATGGTTTTTTGCGTTTCCGTGGTTGGTTGGTTGTACCCAATCTGATAGATCTTAAGGAGGAGATCCTTAGAGAAGCGCATTGCAGTAGACATAGTGTTCATCCTGGTGCACGGAAGATGTACCATGCGTTGAAGCCGCACTTTTGGTGGGCTTGTTTGAAGAGCGACGTTGCTGGATTTGTTGCTCGTTGTTTAAACTGTCAGCAGGTTAAGGCTGAAAGGATGAGACCTGGTGGTCTGTTGCAGAAGTGCCCCAATGGAATTGGGAGCACATAGTGATGGATTTTGTGATGCATTTTCCTCGTTCCAGCAGTGGATGCGATGCAATTTGGGTGGTAGTTGACAGATTGTCGAAATCTGCGCACTTCATTCCCTATGGTATGACGTTTTCTTTGAAGAAAATGGCGAAGCTGTACGTAGATTTTGTGGTTAGACTGCACGGGGTGCCTGTTTCGATTGTTTCAGACCGAGATCCAAGGTTTATTTCCAGGTTTTGGAAGAGCTTGAAAGCAGCTTTAGGTACCAGATTGGCTATGAGTACAGCGTATCATCCCGAGACAGATGGTCAATCTGATAGAACTATCCAGACGTTGGAGGATATGTTAAGAGCTGTTGTGATGGATTTTGGTGGTAGATGGAAAGACGCGTTGTCTTTGGTTGAGTTTTCTTACAATAATAGCTACCAGATGACAATTGGTATGGCGCCATTCGAAGCTTTGTATGGCAGAAAGTGCAGATCGCCTGTGTGTTGGGAAGAAGTGGGGGAGAAACAGTTTTCTTCCCCAGATTTTGTGCAGCAGATGAAGGATCATGTGGATCTGATTTGACAGCGGATGAAAGCTGCCCAGGATCGCCAAGCCAGTTATGCAAATAAGAGGCGTAGGCCTTTAGAGTTTCAGGTTGGTGATCAGGTGTTCCTTAAAGTTTCTCCTTTCAGAAGTGTTATGCGCTTTGGTCACAAGGGAAAATTAGACCCTAGTTATGTTGGACCGTATGAGATAGTTGAGAGGATTGGCCCTTTGTCTTATCGGTTGTTGTTGCCACCGGATTTATCTTCTCTGCATGATGTCTTTCATGTTTCCGTGTTGAGGAAGTATGAGCCAGATCCCTCTCATGTGTTGAGAACAGATGAGATAGAGCTTGATCAGACGTTGAGTTACGTGGAGTATCCCTTGCAGATTTTGGATCGTAAAGAGAAACAGCTGAGGAACAAGACCATTCCCTTAGTGATGGTTCAGTGGAGCAAACATGGCAGAGAGGAAGCTACTTGGGAACTGGAAGAGAAGATGCAACGTGAATGGCCGCATCTGTTTGCATGAGTGTTGCATCAAATTCCAGAAGTTGTTTGCCCAGTTATCTTGAACTCTTGGGTTCAGTTGAGTTGTTCCTAGACTTTTTGATTTTGAGGACGAAATCGTGTTTTAGTGGGGGAGAGATGTGAGACCCGAACATTTTTCCATTCAGATGTTGGTCGGGTTATGACCAGCTGTTGGTCGATGTGCTTGGTGTAGCCATCGGATGTCGTTAAGTGTTAGAATCAGTGGTTGGAAAGATATCAGACGTTGCGTGGGAGACGTTTGTTTGAGTATCAGCTGTAGCAGTAGGAATCAGTTGGAGCAGCAGTGCTTCGTTAGATTTCAGACGTTGGATTCAGTCGTTGTGTGTTAGCGTGTTTAGTAGCAGGTAGCGAAACTACGTCGTTTGGATTAGTCGAGATGACAGTGTTTTGGATTAGCGCTAGGAGATTCAGCTGTTGGTGTGTTAGCACGTATTCAGCTGTTGCGAGATATCAGCTGTTGCGTAGTGATCAGCTGTTGGTTATCGATCAACTGTGACTAGCGGGTGACGTGTCCAGCAGTAGTCTCTACGACGTCGTTTTGTTGGGTTATTCGCTGTTTATCGATAGGCATAGCTGATGCGAGATTTCAGCTGTTGGTTGGGAATATTAGTTGTGACAACTGAGTTTGTCGGTGGACCTGTTTCTCAGTAGTCAGTTGTGATTTTAAATAGGGGACTTAGCTGTTGTTCTCTATCATTGTTTCCCCAACACTTAGAAATATTTCCCGATAGCAAATCTTGTCGCGATACCCTAGTTACTGTTTACCGTAACCTTATCCGTCCTAATTTCCAGTGGTAGACAGCTCCGGCGAGAGTGAGAGTGGTAGCGTTGGACTCCTCTTGCTAAGGCGCTTCGTTCTATACCTCTTTAGAAGGCTTTGTAGGAGCTGGAAGAGGATCGCAGGATCGCTAAGACATATCCCTTGTGTAGTTTGCTAGCATAAGCGTCCCTGCCATGCCGGTAGTTCGTTGGGGTAAGTGAGAATTCTACCTTTATGCTTTGTTAGAGCTTTCCGTTATGTTAGGAAGGTAGATAAGCGTTGGTGGAGTTGTAGCTCCCAGCTGCTGTTGTTTTATGTTTCGGTCTTTGAGCAGTAGCTTTTGTTGGCTTAGCAGGTGACAGATCTGTGTTGCTCAGACTTTGTTGTGGCAGCTGCATGTGGTAATTGTAGCTCAGAATTTTAGGTACGGATGTTGAGCTTATTTTGCAGCGGGGATATAGCATGGGTATTATGCGTGATTGTTGTGTTTGCATTGCCTTGTTTTTTATGTGCTGGTTCAGCTGTTGCATTGCATACGCATTGTCTTTTCCATTTCAGCTGTTGTAGCCTTGCCGTGTTGCGCTGTTTCTGTTACGTACCAGGATGCGAGGGCGAGCGGCAATACCGCACTCTCATCTCCCTGCTGGGATCTGTTAGCCACCATGCGTCGAGTGGTTAACTACCACAGTTCATGGGTTTGGCAACAGCAGGTAGAGTTGTTGATGCATCTGGTATTTGGGTGTGGTGTAAAGATGAGTGGGTAATTCCCATATGCTTGTACACACACCGTGGCCACTATTCCTTGAAGAATCTGTTGTCAGCTGTGAGCTATGCTTTGAGTTCTTTCGCTCCCTGTTGAGGTCAAAGCCTTCAGCTGTTGTTCTGTTCCTCATGCATGGCATCTGCATTTTATCTGTTGTTGTCTATTGCTGTTTTATAGTTGCTCTTCGTACTGGGGTTTGACCCCTTTGTCCCTATGGGGATTGTTTTGTTGTTGCCTGTTGTTGTGTTCAGGTTTTCCAGGATTTGCAGCTGGTCGAGGTTTTGATCCAGCTGGTGGTGCCCCAGGAGGTTGTTAGAGTGTCCCAGTTATGTATAGTATTTATATGCACTGGTATCACTGCGGGTGGGATGTCCCGGGTGATGCTTAGCTCTATATAGATGGTAGTCTATCAGTACTTGTGTTGTATTCAGTCGTTGGGCAGTTGTTGTACTTGACTGTTGGTGCTGTTGTGGATTTATAAAACTGGGATTATTTTGAGTATCTTGTATTTTTAAATTATCTAATTTAAATCCGTCAGGCAAAAGCAAAAATTTTAACCACTTTTTAGTTGTTTCCGCTTATTTCTGTGTGGTTAATCTCTGATGTGAGCACGAGGCCTGACAGCTTTGGCGGTGAGGGACTTGGCGAGAATATCATTCAATACGCGATATTCAATGTTCGTCGCCTTATTTTTGTAAGAGCTCTTCACTGGAACCCATGATTCGAAAAACTCCAACTTCATCTGAGTTACCATCCTTTCTGGTAACTCAGTCACTGTAACGAGCCCCTCAGTGGGAAACTGAAACACCACCGTAAAAATCTCCTCAGTAATCCCCACCTTGGTTCCCCCAACTGTGTTGACCACAGTATCACTCTCCACCTTGGCATTGGAAAAGAACTCGAGAAGATCCTCTCATAGATTGTGGTTGAACATCAAAAGTAACTATAATTTCAGCTCTGAGGTACTTAAGCTTAACACGCTCTTAAGAACTTTGTTTCTGATCTAAAATAGAAAGAATAAACTACAAAGTGTTTTTACAACTATGAAAACACAACACAGTGAATTTCAATGTCAAAGATTCGCAATCTGTACTTCTCTTTTCGTATGTGTCGTGTGTTATATCGTATATGTGTATCATTCAGGTAACTCTTTCACGCAGCAGCTTGTCATCTATTTATACTCAATGGTAATTAAATGATCCAATAGATGCAATCCTCTTTCAACCAGGACGAAGGTACGCTGCAATAAATGCTTTTAATGCTTGTCACAAGGATTGATTTTGTCTGCAGAACCCAGTTACTTTTTAACCAAAAAAGGAAACCTTCGACTTTCTCAAAAGTCTCTCCATACATTATGTCATAACTAGTTCTGATCCTCATAAATGCTCCTCCAAGTGGTCACTTGGCTCTTCTGATAATATCTGGACCGTGGTTTGATAAGTAATAAGCTCTGATCTAAAAAATGATAAGCTCTAAGCAGAAAGCTGTACATGAGATCTGAACTGTTCTCTTATATGACATTGCTCTAAGTTGTTCGCTCTACTTCGAGCTCTATTCTAATCTCTTACGCTCTCATTTTATCTACGATGCTCTGAGCTGATCTTCGCTTTTGTTCTGAAAGGTGATAAGCTCTGATCTGATCTACGACGCTCTAAGTTGATCTAAGTTTCTGAATCGATATAGGCTTTTGAACTGATCTAAGATGCGCTTGAACTGTACTCATCTCTAATCTGAATATCATGCTCTGATCTGAATTGTTCTTCCAAATTGATATAGGTTCTTATGATTTCCTCTGATCTGAACTCAGTCGAAGTGCTGATCTGTTATGTTCTTTTCGAATTCTTGTATTTTGTAATTACTAAAACTTAGTAAATTTTAGTCTTAACAAAAATAATAAAACTATGAAGTTAAAGTCATGTATATCTGAGATTGATCAAGTTTCTCTACAAGTACTTCATGAACCTAAGTAGTATATTGTGAGCGATTTTAAAACTACCAAACAATATGGTATAAAGGTATGTGGCAAATTTATTATGTGGTTAATGAGAGTTTACCCTTAAAGAGAGTAGCTCAATTATACAATATTTTACATTTATTTTGATACCACAATTATCCACCACCTTGGGACCCGAGGCATGAGCACCCTCGAGCTCTCACTTTGGGGTAAGAGGTCTGAACCTGTAACGACCGGACTTTTCTTAACAGGAATTTAGAAGTTTTGGGGTTCGAATTGAAAGACCCAAAAATTTCGATCTTGATGACATACCCAGTTGTTATTAAATTTCTGGACGAGAGTGTGAATAAACTCAATGTTTCGAACAAGGAAATAAATCAGACGTGATTTATAAAGAAATGCGGAACTATTACACATCTGAATCATAATAACGTACGTGGAAATAATAGAAGTCTGATAGAAATCTGATGATTCGAAAGAAACTGTATACATAGTTAAACATGAAGTCTCTACAAAATTCCTACAAGGCAATGAAACTAGAAATCTGATACTACAAAACTACGACTAGAGTTTCTGTACAACAAAATAAGGTCTGAAAGGAACAATGAAATCTGATGTCCACGATAAACACATCCTTCCTTTCTGTTCATATCCTTCCAGCTCCTTACTGATCATTACCTGCACTCAATGAAAACTAGTGAGCCTAAGGCTCAGCAGGTAAAATCTGGAATAACGAAATCATGCAATAGAAGATGATACTGTAACTGGAATATGAAATCTGAATAATAACTGAAGTCTAAATACGCTTTAGAATGAACAATTGCAATAACATATCTGAGAAATCTTGTGAGGAATCAGATTTCTAATTAGTGATTAATAGGATTTTGGGATTTGATTAGTCACGGAAATTAAGAATTTTGGATTCAGGAATTTCGAAATTTTCGAGTTGAAATATGATTTTGTGTGAAATCTGATTTTTGGTGTAATCTGTTCGAACTATTTGAGAAATCTGGTCGTGACATGTTGGTGAGATCTGCTAGTTTTTGTGTGAGATCTGTTTGGCTTCCCATGAAATCTGTTTGAGTTTCGAATGAGATCTGTCGCGCCATTGTTTTGGTGAAATCTGTTCGAAATTAGAGAAAGCTGGAACGTGATTGCGTTCATTAGAGAGAGATCTGTTTTTTTCGCGTGAGAGATCCGTTTTGTTAACGCGTTGAATGAGGTGGCGACATGTGTTGGTCAACGTGTAGCGTTGACGTCTGGTTTTGACTATTGCGTAGTAGAGATCTGGTTCTTTGCGTTGTTCGCGTGAGAGATCTGCTAGCACTTGTGAGATCTGGTTTTGTTGTTTGAGCGCTAGCGTTGTAGTTGGAGGAGAGATCTGTTTCTCTGTGCGTCGTCGTTTAGCATCACGTGTTGTCAAGGCGTAGAGATCTGTTTTGAGTGATGAGATCTGTTTTTTCCCTAAACGCTGTCGTTTTGATGGTTGCGCGAGAATTTGTTTAGCGTGAGGTCTGATTGGGACTTAACGCATTTTGAGAGATCTGTTTTGCATTTACGAGCGATGCAGGGATATGTTTTTGGTCGGTGTTTGATTTAGACAGTAGCATTTGAGTTGAGGAATAAATAGAAGTGTCGATCTGCACTTAGAATATTTCTCAACCTGATATTTCTTATCCTCATCTTCGAAACCCTCGACTTTTTACTGTTCACCGATAACTTCTCCGGCGATTTCCCGTTGATTCCGGCCACCGTTTTTCATGTTCGAGGTAGCGTTGGAAACCACTTGAAGAGATCTTTGTTTTCCTACTAGTCTTGGAGGCTGTATTGAGCTGGGAAGAGAACGCGAAGCTGCTGATTTTGGGCAGTAGGTTGCGTGTACAGGTAGCTTTCAGTTTTGGATGATGAGGTCTTGTTCCTAGCTTTGTTTTAAGCTTTCTGTTAGGTTAGTTGGGTAGGATTGAGTGTTGGGTTGAGTTGATGTAATTCCAGCCGTGGGTTCTTACGCAGGGCCGTGAGTTGTTGGTGCGTTCCCTGAATTTGTGCATCCTGTGTTTGTGTTCAGGTGCAGGTTCAGATTTCAGGGCCTTTGATTTAAGGTAGTTTGAAGCAGTTGAGGTACGATTTGAGCAGATCTAAATAGCTTGACGCGCGAACATGGCTGTATTTCTTTGCTATAAAATCTGTTGGTTGGCTGTTGTGATATTACGTGAACCAATTTGCTGAATGGCTTGAGTTTATGCACTGTTTTACGTTTTGGGCATTGTATGCATTGAGCATTGATATTGATTGGCATACATGCATACATATTGAGCCTTTGACAGATTGATTTGATGACCTGATTGGGTGCCACGTTGTGACTGGCTGACTGTTGAGTCTTGCCTGCAAAGTCCAACGCTATCATCGGAGTGGTGACTACCGGATTCTAGTGTCTACCACCGAGCTGTGATGGGCTGACGGGCCCCGATGATCACGGACCGATGGTTTCCATCGGCTGATTAGCCGTGCGTGGTATGGAGCTTGACTTGATTTGCCAGTTGATGGACTGGTTTAGCTATCCGATTCTTTGTTAGCCCTCATGCATTTATAGCATTGATTTATGACATGTTGCATGTTTAACTGTTTTGATAGCTCTTCGTACTGAGGCTTGACCTCGTATTTGTTTTCCTGCTTTTGTGTCTTGGGTCTGTGTTACCCATTTGCAGGATCTTCAGGTAGCCAGGCTGGACAGAGTAGTGATACAGCTGGTCGGTCCCCGTTCTCTTGAGTCCCAGTCTACTCTATTATGTATCGAACCGGGAGATACCCCGTGTTTCTATGTATTGGGGAATTGTATTAGACTTGAGATTTATTGCTACCTAGTTTGTATAAATTTGAGTTAACTTATATTTTGATTATCGATAGTTTGAATGTATGTTTTTACGCTCAGGCCCAAATGATTTCGAAAAAAAAAAGTTTAAGCCCTGATTTTAGCTTCCATATTTATGCGTTTATTATTTGTTAATTGTGAGTAATTAGCACGGGGCCTGAAGCTCAAGTCAAATAAAGCCTACAAGTTAACTTATATTTTGATTATCGATATTTTGAATGTATGTTTTTACGTACAGGCCAAATGATTTAAAAAAAAAAATTTTTTAAGCCCTGATTTTATGCTTCCGTGTTTATGCGTTTATGAAGTGTTAATTGTGAGTAATTAGCACGGGGCCTGACATTTTTGGTATCAGAGCTTAAACTGGGATAAGCTCGATTTCTTTTGATCACACTCGAGTCTAGGCATAGAGTTTTGATTTGATTGTTGATTGACTCTGTGGCTTATGTTATTATTATCTGCCTTTATGTTTATCTGTTGTTAGCCTTACCTCTAGACTTGTGTAGATGCCGCCGAGGAGAGGTAGATCTAGACGTTCCGCTGAGGGGTCTAGGGCTCCAGATAGTGACGAGGATGTTCATCGGGTGGATGATGTGACTCGAAGGATAGGTGAGATGGAACTATTTTTAAGCTCGATTTCAGCGTAGAACCCCCCGACTTTGCTGCTACTGAGGGAGGTGCGAGAGCTGAGGCATGGCTGGTCCAGATGGAGGAGCTATTCGATACCTTGGAGTACGCTCCGGAAAAGAGACTGAAGTTAGCAGTGTTGCAGCTGCGGGATGATGCGCAGCGCTGGTGGAGAGGTACTTCTAGGATGCTTCGTGATAGTGGAGCAGTGATCACCTGGGAGAGTTTCTGCGAGGCGTTCCGTCAGGAATATACCCCGGAGTCTTACTTCGCCAGCCGAGAGCGAGAGTTCGACAACCTCAAGCAGGGTAACATGCGAGTGGCCGAGTATGCGAGGCAGTTTTCTGTGCTTTTGGTGTACATGCCGAGTGTAGCGAACCAAGAGCGGACAAAGAGGAACAAATTCTTGAAGGGCTTGAGACCTGATCTTTACCGGATGGTGTTGTCTAGGTCCCCGGCGACCTTTATGGAAGCTGTGAACAATGCGGTTGATATTGAGGAGAGTTTGATGGATCCTGAGGCTCCGGTGCATCAGACGACTGGACGTGCTTCTCAGCCAGGCAGGCGGTGTCGCAGTCGTACCAGTCTCCTCAGGGGTCACAGCAGTTGAGTCGCCAGCAGTTCCGACCTTGAGGAAAGCAATTCAAGAAGAAGAGCCATTCGAGTTCCTCTGGGTCCGTGAGTTCTGGTTCTGGCAGCGGTTCAGGCAGTGGTTCTGGCGGTGTATTTTGCGGGCAGTGCGGAGGGAGACATGAGACTTCACAGTGTTGTGGAGTTAGAGGACTTTGCCATCTTTGTGGTCAGCCGGGACATTTCGCTAGGGCGTGTCCTTCGATAGGAGGGCGGTCTTCTGGTCAATCGCAGCAGGGTTCCGCTGGTGGTTCTTCGCAGCGACAACAGTCTTTCTCTCAGTCCCAGCGATCAGGATTTCAGCCTCGTGAGCCATCTAGGTTTGGAGGACCTTCCCGACCTCAGTTTCAGATCCCCCAGCAGGCTCAGGCGAATGCTTTGAACAGAGAACAGGCTGAGAAGACTCCTGGCATGGTGATTGGAGGTACATGCTTTATTTTTATTCTCCTGCGAGAGTTCTTTTTGACACTGGTGCATCACATTCTTTCATATCTGAGTTGTTTGTGTTTGAGCATGGGTTGAGTTCATCCAGGCTGGACAGAGTGGAAGTTCAGCTAGTCGACCCCCTTTCCCATGAGTCCCAGTATATTGTATTATGTATTGAACCGGGGAATGCCCCGTGTTTCTATGTATTGAGGAATTGTTTTAGACATGAGATTTATTGTTACCTGGTTTGTATAAGTTTGAGTTAACTTATATTTTGATTATCGATATTTTGAATGTATGTTTTTACGTTCAGGCCCAAATGATTTCGAAAAAAATTTTAAGCCCTGATTTTTAGCTTCCGTGTTTATGCGTTTATTAAGTGTTAATTGTGAGTAATTAGCACGGGGCCTGACATTTTGGTATCAGAGCTTAAACTGGGATGAGCTCGATTTCTTTTGATCACACTCGAGTCTAGGCACAGAGTTTTTATTTGATTGTTGATTGACTCTGTGACTTATGTGATTATTATCTACCTTGATGTTATATCTGTTGTTAGCCTTATCTCTAGACTTGTGTAGATGACGCCGAGAAGAGGTAGATCTAGACTTTCCGCCGAGGGGTCTAGGGCTCTAGATAGTGATGAGGATGTTCATCGGGTGGATGATGTGACTCGAAGGATAGGTGAGATGGAACTAGTCTTAGCTCGATTTCAGCGTACGAACCCCCCGACTTTGCTGCTACTGAGGGAGGTGCGAGAGCTGAGGCATGGCTGGTCCAGATGGAGGAGCTATTCGATACCTTGGAGTACGCTCCGGAAAAGAGATTGAAGTTGGCAGTGCTGCAGTTGCGGGATGAAGCGCAGCGCTGGTGGAGAGGTACCTCTAGGATGCTTCGTGATAGTGGGGCAGTGATCACCTGGGAGAGCTTCTGTGAGGCGTTCCGTCAGGAGTATACCCCGGAGTCCTACTTCGCCAGCCGAGAGCGAGAGTTCGACAACCTCAAGCAGGGTAACATGCGAGTGGCTGAGTATGTGAGGCAGTTTTCTGCGCTTTTGGTGTACATGCCACATGTAGCGAACCAAGAACGGACGAAGAGGAACAAATTATTGAAGGGTTTGAGACCTGATCTTTACCGTATGGTGTTGTCTGGGTCCCCGGCGACCTTTATGGAAGCTGTGAACAATGAGGTTGATATTGAGGAGAGTTTTATGGATCCCGAGGCTCTGGTACAGCAGATGACTGGACGTGCTTCTCAGCCAGCACAGGCAGTGTCGCAGTCGTATCAGTCTCCTCAGG